>ML438018.1:13846-44003 GCA_005239525.1 Nicotiana knightiana
TAAGTGTTTACACTTACCCCTTCACTCTGGCCCCGGTAGATCCTGTAGTCCTTCCTTTCTGCAAGAGGTACAAGGTATGCCTTGGGCAAATCCACCCGTCATTTTGGAAGATCGTGATCCTCTTATGTCATTTTGTGAACAATACTGACAACCCTTGGTTCACCCTCGACCATCTACTCCACCTATATAGCCCCCGAACTTTCTGAGGGGGCTGATCAAGCTTGTCGGCCGAGCAAGTAAGTCTCCTTTCTTGAGCATCACAAGGACCAAGATCGAGGCTTCCAGGTGAGGTACGTTCGGGTGAAAACCGAAGACCTGATCTCTCCCGAGTTTCTGCCGTTCCCTGAGAAGTGGAACATATCTCGTAAGTGTTGTCTTCCTTAAGTATTAACTTCTTTATATTCCTTCTATCATTGCTCATGTTTGCTGTCGTACAACTGTTGCCGAAAGTTCCCAATGCAATTCTTCAATTCAAGGAGTGGATCGAGGGGATCCTTGGGCAGATGCCATACTCCGAGCGCGCATGGCGCAAGCTTTTGAAGGTCAAATGGGAGGCATGTTCTAATGGTGAGGTTTTTTCCTGAATAATTACCACCATGTTCTTGACTTAAACGGTGATAACCTTTTCTCTTTTCTTACAGGTTTTCCTAAGACCACATAACTTAGGCCGTTTGACGAGGATGAGGATTCATCCTCACTGTATAACCCTTCGTTTTGGGCAGCCCAGCGCTGCCGAGAATGAGGAGAAGAAGAAGAAGAAACGAAAATCCTCGGGTTCGCCGAATGCCGAGGTAAACGAGAAAAGTGACTATCCGGGCCCCGATGCTCTCTACCGGCTCAGGGACGAGCCTGAGGACGACAATCCTTTTGTTGCTCATGGGTCGACCCTCAATGATGGGGAGCAGGTAACGATGAGAAAGAGGATCATGGGGTCGATCCCCCTCTTACTCGAGAACCAAAGTGGGAGACGGAGGATGTGTTCCCCCGAAAGCTGCCTCTATCTCGAAGGAGGCTACCGGTGTCATTGACATCGTGGAGACACCCTCCTATACTGAGTCCATCCTAAAAAAGGTCCAAAGAGGTAGAGAGAAGTCAAACGAGGTGGCGCGGGGCCCAGACAACGCCCTCAACATGGATATGGCCGCATTGGAAGACTTTTCCGAGCTTGGTCATCAGAGGTCCTGAAGAAGGACATTCCCTCAGGAGCTGGCTGGCCGAGTTCGAGCCCAAAACTAGTGAAGCAATTTCTCGCTCTGAGCTTGAACCCCGAGCATAAGAGAATGATCGTTCTCACACTCCTAGGGGATGCTCGGGTCCTGTCTGCTCCGGTAGGTGTAGCAACCTACCTCTGATGCCTAGTGACCGATGAGGACCAGAAAAAGATGAACGAGGTGGGAACGTTAAGTCTCTTCAATGAGGCACTGGAGGCGCTGAACCGGGTAAGGCGTTAACCCTTTTGTACCCCTTTGCGAATCCCTATTAGGTTTTTGGTGTCTCATACTAATTTCATTATTTTACAGGCTTCAGTGCTTCACCATGAAAGCTTCCTTCAGTATTTCTTAGAGATTAGCCAGCTTGAGTTCGAGCTCAAAGAGTAGGTCCGAAAGAAGGACATGTATATGGATCTTAGTGAGCAACAAGACGAGGCCCTTAAAGATCTCCCGATTCTCCAGGCCGAGCTGGAAAAAACTCAGAAGGAGGCCTTGACCCTGAAGAGGGAACACATCGACTTGGTAGAGAAGGTAAAGATCTTTGAAGCTAAAAACGAGCAGTTAGTCGTGGTGACAAACAACACGACTTCACAGGTCCAATAGAAGGTAGACCTGATCGACCAATTGCGGGCTGAGATGGACGAGGTGAAGGCCACGACCAAAGTGTGGAAGGGCAGGATAGACATGTTGGCTTCGGAGAAGCAAGGTGCGAAGGCGGATCTGGCATCGGTCAAGAACCAACTTTGGGTGGAAAAGGACAAAGACGATAAGTGGTCTCGGCTCAATGATGATCTCCGGGCATAGATGAGCTCGACCGTCACGGAGCGGGATACTCCCCGAAGAGAATATTCGGCATTGAGGTCCAAAGTATATACAAATACTATTGATGCCAAGGAAATGGTTTCCCAGCACAAGGTCAATGTAGAGGTAGCCGAGACTCGCTTAAAGACGAAGACTGAATTCATAAAGCGGCTATCCCAGAGAAAGACCCTCGAAGAGATACATGCCCGAGGTTTTGACCTATCGGCCGAGATTGAAGAAGCTAGGAGGATCGAAGCCGAGGAAAAGGAGATCTAAGAGCCTAAAGGTTTCGAAAGCTTCGAGGGTTCCGAGGGCTCTGAGGGCTCCGAGGGTTCCGAGGGCTCTGAGGACGAGTCGGGCCCCGGTGAAGACCAGGCGTAGATGCCTTAGTATATTTCCAGTCTTTTTCCTCTATGTTTTTTTTTTATTTTGAGGTCGTTCTATGGGGCCTTTGTAAATATATTTTGGAATATATATTAAATTTTTCCCTTTCGGGAAATATCATATCTTTACTTTTCCAGCATCTTCTTGCAATTTCTATTTGTGTACTGTTTTTTAGCACAGTTCATATGATCGTTTGGCCCTTACAATGAATCCTAACCACCAAGCCTTAGCTTTTAGCACATAAAATATTTTTCCCTTGCTAAAGACCTTAATCGGAGGGTTATGGCCACCAGTATTTGAGGTCGAACTCGTGAGGGATCAGATACTGTTGGCCTAAAGCAAACGATTGTTGACTCCAGTTTGAAATTGGTCTTCAAATCTAGGTTAGCACGTTTTACTATTGCTTCGTTAAAAACTTTGCCGGAAAGCCCACTTTGGGACGAAACCAGTTCAAAGGAAAAAAAGACACGTGCTTTCAGACCTAATAGCCACATCCGTCCTTGGCCGATTGTCTGCATACGTTAGTCTAATTTATAACATGATTTGAAAGTAATTGAGTTCGTACCTTAGCAGTAGTACCGCTTTAAGTGTGTCATGTTCCAGTTGTTCGGTAGTTGTACTCCGTTTCCCGCTTTGACTTTGTACGATCCTTTCCCGGTTATTCCGACAACTCGCTATGGTCCTTCTCAATCGGTCCCAGCTTCCCTTCGCTCAGGTTCCTGGTTTGTAATGATACTTTCCTCAGCACCAAGTCCCCGACTTGAAAGTGTCTGAGGCTAGCTCTTCGGTTGTAATACCTTTCTATTCGTTGTTTTATAGCGGACAAATAGACCACGACGGCCTCCCGTCTTTCATCCAATAGTTCCACGCTCGTGATCATGGCTTCGTTGTTCAGCTCTTTGGTTGCATATTGGAACCTGAGACTCGGTTCTCCTACCTTGACTGGTATTAAGGGTTCGACTTTGTAAACAACGGAAAATGGGGTAGCCTGGTCCTAGACTTTAAAGTCTTATGGTATGCCCATAGGACTTCGGGCAGGATCTCCTTCCATTTCCATTTTCGCACCGGTCAAACTCTTTTTGAGGTTTTGAAGTATGGTCTTGTTTGTTGATTTTGCATGCCCATTACCACTTGGGTGATAAGGCATTTATAGTATCTTCTTGATCTTGTGATCTTCGCAAAATTTATTCACCTTGCTGCAAATGAATTGCTTTCCCTTGTCGCAAACGATCTCAGTTGTTATCCCAAATCGACATATTATGTGGTCCCAGATGAAGTCAATGACTTCTTTCTCTCAGACATTTTTGAATGCTTGAGCCTCGACCCATTTGAAAAAATAATCGGCCATGAATAGTATGAATTGAACTTTACCAGGTGCCCATGGCAGGGAAACAACGATATCCATTACCCACTTCATAAATTGCCATTGGGACAAAATCGAGTGGAGCATTTCTCCCAGTTGATGGATCACCGGGGTGTGTCTCTGGAAATGGTTGCATTTCCGTACAAAGTGCTTTGCATCTTTCTCTATTTTGGTATAGTAATAGCCGGCCCTAATTAGTTTCCAAACCAAAGATTCTGCCCCCAAATAGTTCCCACAAGTGCCTTCGTTAACTTCTCTCATGGCGTATTCAGTCTCTCCCGGTCCCAAGCATCGGGCTAGCGGGCTGTCGAAGGTTCTCCTTAACAATTCCCATTCGACCAAGCTAAATCTGGCAACCATGGTGAGCAAGGCTCTCGACTCTTTGGGGTCCGAAGGCAATTTTCCGATCTTCAAGTAGTCTATGTATTTGTTCCTCCATTCCCAAGTTAAACTTGTCGATTTTACTTCGGCGTATCCTTCTAATATCATCGAATTCATTAGCTGCACTACTATTCCTGAACCAAATTCATCGGCATCGATCGAAGACCCCAAATTAGCCAGTGCATCAGCCTCGCTGTTCTAATCTCGGGGTACGTGTTGCAGGGTCCCTTCCTTGAATTGATGCAGGGATACCTGCAATTTGTCCAAGTACCTTCGCATTCGTTTTTCTTTTGCTTCAAACGTCCCATAACTTGATTTACCACAATGAGGGAGTCACACTTAGCTTCAATCACCTCGGCCCCAAGGCTTTTAGACAATTATAGTTCTGCAATCATGGCCTCATACTCGGCCTCATTGTTAGTCAATTTCATAGTTTAATAAATTACCTAATTACATTTCCCCTAGGCGGTTTCAATACGATGCCGATCCTGGAACCTTTCGTGTTCGAGGCACCTTTCGTAAAAAGGGTCTAGATTTCCAAAGTGGTCCCCGAGGTTGACAGTAATTCCCTTTCGACTTCGGCTATTAAGCCCATCATAAAGTCAGCCACGAAGTCTACCAAAATCTGGGACTTTAGGGCAGTTCGGGGTCGATACTCGATATCGTACCCGCTAATTTCCACGGCCCATTTCGCCAACCGACCCGAGATCTCGGGCGTGTGCATGATGTTCCTTGGCGGGTAAGAGGTAACAACACATATGGGGTGGCATTGAAAGTACAACTTTAGTATTCGGGAGGCGCTTAGCAAAGTGAGCGCCAATTTTTCCAGGTGAAGATACCTTGATTTAGCCTCGCCTAGAGTTCAACTGACATAGTAACTAGGGAATTGAGTACCTTCTTCCTCCAAAACTATGACTTCATTTACCGCCACCTCGGAAACCGCCAGGTAGAGGTACAACTATTTTTCTGCCTTTGGATTGTGCAATAGGGGTGGACTCGATAGGTACCGTTTGACTTCTTCCAAATCCTATTGGCACTCTGGGGTCCAGGAAAAGTTATTCTTCTTCTTTAACAGTGAAAAGAATCAATGGATTTTGTCTGAGGACCTCGAGATGAACCGGCCCATAGTGGCTATTCGCCCGGTCAATATTTCAACGGCCTTGACATTGTCCACCACGGTGATGTACTTTATGTCTTTGATTTTTCGGGGTTGATCTAGATCCCTCGATTTGATACCATGAGCCCGAGGAATTTTCCTAATCCGACCCCGAATACGCACTTCTTCGGGTTCAACTTCATATTGTATTTCTTCAGTATGCCGAAGGTCTCCTGCAAATGTATCAAATGGTCTCTGCTCGCAAGGATTTGACTAACATATCGTCAATATAAACTTCTATTGATTTTTCTATTTCTTCTTCGAACATCCGGTTTACTTGGCGTTGATAGGTGGCACCGACATTCTTTAACCCAAATGACATCACATTATAACAGTAGGTGCCAAATTTAGTGATGAAAGAAGTCTATTTTTGATTGCCCGGATCCATCCGAATTTTGGTTGTGCCTGGAATAGGCATCGAGAAAGCTGAGTATTTCATGCCCGGCCGCCGCGTCGATCATCCGATCGATGTTAGGCAAAGGGAAAGAAACCTTAGGGCATTCCTTGTATATATATTTTTAATCTACACACATTCTTAGCTTATTCCCCTTTTAGGCACTACCACTACATTAGCTAATTAGTACAGGTATTTAACTTCCTGGATGGACCCTATTTTAAGGAGTTTGGATACCTCGTCCTTCATGAATGCACACTTGACCTCGTATTGTGTCCTCCACTTCTGCTTAACCGGATGGAACTTTGTGTCTAAACTCAACTTATGAGTGGTTATCTCCAGTGGGATCCCTGTCATGTCAATATCGGACCAAGCGAAACAATCTATGTTAGTTTTAAGAAAATCAATGAGTTTTTCCTGAGCCTAGGGGTTAACCTTGTGCCCAGGTATACCTTTCAATCTGGTAGGTGTTCAATTAGTATGACTTGATCCAACTCTTCGACCTTTGATTTGGTGGCGTCGGTGTCATCAAGAGCTATGAACGATCTCGGAACTCCATAATCATCCTCCTCGTCTGCTCCTTGTTCCTCCGGTTTGGCCAAGACTGGCATCAATAATTGCTATTTTGTTTCTTTCTTTCTAGTCAGCTCCGCATTATTTTATGTCGAAACCATGGGCACCAAGATGACCTCATTGACTACGAACATCTCTTTTGCGGTCGGCTATTCTCCGTAGACCGTCTTGACTCCTCCTGGTTTAGGGAATTTCAATGCTTGGTGCAAGGTCGAAGGTACCGCCCTCATGTTGTGAACCCACGACCTTCCGAATAGAGAGTTATACCTCATGCCCCATTCAATTACGTAGAAATTTGTCTCTTGGATCGTCTCACCGGTGTTAACCGACAGGGTTATTTCCCCTTTAGTGGTTTCACATGCCATGTTAAATTCTTTCAACACCCGGACTGCTGGAACTATTTGGTCCTGCAACCCCAACTACTCTACAACCCTCGATCTATTTATATTGTCCGAGCTACTTGTATCAATCAACACATGTTTAACTCGATATTTATTGACAAGCACGGATATTAGCAGCGCATCATTATGAGGTTGTACGAAGCCCTCGACATTCTCGTCGCTGAACGAAATGGTACCCTCTGTGCATAATCTTGGGTACGTTTTTCCCCTGTGATAGATACTTTAGGGCGCTTTATCATTGGCCCTTGGAGGAAATCGACCCCTCCGATGATCAGGTTGATGACGTGTTGATTCTTCTCTTGTTTTACCTATTTGTTGGTGTCCCAGTTCCTAAAGTGGTTTTTTGCTCGATCTTTCACAAATTCTCAGAGGTGCCCGATATTGAATAACCGGGAAACTTCTTCTCTCAATTATCGGTAATCCTCGGTCATGTGACCATGAGTGTCGTGATACTTATACATTAAGTTAGGATCTCTTGGATAGGGTTGGATTGCAATGGTCGGGCCACTTGGTCTCCTTGATGCATCCGATGGCTGACACGATACTGGCAACATCAATGTTGAAGTTATACTCTTGATAACCTCGGTGCTTCCCTACCCTCGAGCAGCCTATCGAAACTATTTTTACTCATCATACCTCGGCTACTGGGTCCTCGATCTCTTCTCTTCTCATTCCTTGTGGGGTGACGCCAAGACCCATTTCCCATTCGGTCCCCGCTATATGGTTGGTACCGATCCTGGACTGGTCTTGGCTCATGATCAACGGCTCTCTTAGACCTTTCATCGGCCCTGATCGGTTACACAAACCTGGAAGGAGCTCCGAGTTGGTCGTCCTCAACCCTGATCTTTCACAGTACCTGTTGTGGACGTCAACCCAGGTCACCGCTAGGTACTTTACCAAATTTTGTTTTAGCTATTGAGAGGCCAAGGAACTTCAGGGGTTAAGCACCTGAGTGATTGCCTGGACAACCCAATCATCTACAACCGAAGGCAGATCCATCTGTTCCATATGGAACCTCGACACGAACTCCCCAAGCATCTTGTTTTCTCTTTGTTTAACCTTGAAAAGGTTTGACTTTCTGGTCTCGACTTTGATGGCCCCGGTATGGGCCTTTACGAAAGCATCTGCAAGCATAGCAAAAGAGTCAATGGAATTGTGGGGGTAAGCTATGATATCATATCATTTCCCCTTTGGACAAAGTCTCCCCAAACTATTTTAGTAACACCGACTCGATTTCATCATCTTCTAAATCGTTCCCCTCGATTGCGCATGTCTAGGAGGTCACATGCTCGGTTGGATCCGTGGTTCCGTTATACTTGGGGATACGTAAGGCCCCGTTAAAATTTCCTAATGATTTAAGATTTAAAAATGCGCCAGCGGTATTTGGGAATAACGTATTCGAGTATTAAATGAGAGTTATGGGATAGAACCGCATCATTTTGAAATGAAAAAATATGTTTAAGGTGTGTTGGAACATATTATGGAGTTTTGTGAATGGGAAGATTTGTGTGTAACAAATTGGATACATTAAATGGAAAGAATGTTACTATGTAAGCATGATCTCATACTTATATGAATGTTTGGAAGTCAATTCGAGTCTATATCATAACAAGGTACCAATTGAGGGTGAGTCTAGAAGCAAGAAATGGAAAAAAAGAAAATAACTAGGAGCGTGGTAGGGCCAGTGCAATGCACGGATTGTGGCATGCCAGCCCTCTCAGCAACTTTGAAAACCAGTGAAGTATAGGCATTTGGCGCTGGCACTATCACACAACCCCCATCTGAAGCTTTTGTTTTAAGTACTCACTTTGGGGGTTCATTTCCCCCACTTCACTTGGACGGATTTTGGAGCTCTTCTCCACTCTCTCAAGACAACAAACTCCTCTCTTCTTCAAGGTAAGCAACCCCTATTATCTTGGTGTGAAATCCCATAATTTATACACTAGTATTGATGAAATACACATGAAATCCTTAGATTTTCAAGACATTTCTTCAAGAACTCAAAAGGAGGGTTTTGCAAGATATCTTCCAAAAGGTAATCCTACACCCTTAGACTTACATGCATGGATTTTTTATGGGAATATGAGTATGAATTAAGTATTGGGACTCATGGGGTGGTGATTGGAAGCCGTAATTTCCCAATTTAAATACATAACCATTGTAGAGATTGAAAGGTGATTATTTGATGGAATTTTGTTGGTTGGGTGCGGATGGATGGTCATGCATGTGATGTTGGAAGTTATAAAATATTTAAGAATGATGGTGGGATAAATTATTGGTAAATGGTTTTGGTTGGATGAACTAATTCTATGGCTATGAGATGTAAAGTTTTATGCCTACTAGGTATTTGATAAAGTGCCTAGATGACCTAGATTGTGGAAATTGCTACTAATATTGGTTCCATTGGATGTTGTTATTGTATTTTGAAGTTTCTTAGTGTAGTGGATCATTGTGATTTCACTAAGGACGAATTTGAGGTATGTTGGCTAAATTTTCTCTCTTAGAATAATATTTCGTAATATTCCCGTAAGTTTCAAGTATGGTTGGCTCAAGTTCCTAATTCCTATATTCCGGGTTATCCCTTATAAGCTTGACTATTCCAAATGAGCCTTATGTCAAAATATATATGTTCAAAGTATGGATTACGTATTAAAATATTATGTCTTTGAGTCGTGTTTCAAATGAAATCTAGCACGCCAAATTGTGTGAGAAAAACTCAACGTGATTAAGACTCTTAATTGCTCATATGTGTATCTAAAGTCTTGATTGGAAAAGTCTTGTCATTGATAATCTATAAAGATGCTCAAAAATAAAATAAGTGAATTGGGGATATATGATGTGGCCAATGTACCAAGAGTTTAAGTTATAATTGCGGGTGGTTCCAATGAGAAGAGAGGGTGTGAGAAACATTATGAAATGAGACTTGACTCAACTATTTTAAAATGACTTTGAAAATAGAATTGCCTAAAATCTTTTGTGCTCAATTCATGCCCATAAGTGGTTGTTTTAATTAATGCTTTGCTTTATAAATATATCCAACATGATTCGATTCTTACATACTTAGGTGTTGAAATTGTACATTGTCATTTTTGGAAAAAGAGTACTTTAAGAATAAATGGGGTATTGCATGTGTGCCCCATTCTTTGGGAACAAACATGTTTGTGTTTAATGTTTCCATTACTAATGAACTTGAGGTTTATGATTTTCGAAATATTCTATATGTTTATTTTTGATGGTGATCCTTGAAAATAAAGGAGTGAATGTATGGAATATGAAATACGACCATCGTTCTATGAATATAGAATCTTGTGAATAGCCAAAAGAGCCAATGAAATATTGTTATTGTGAGTGGTTGTAAATACTAAAGAAGATTTATACAATGTGAAAGATACTGAGATGAATACATTTGTAGTTATGTTACCTTTGTGTGTAAATCAATGTCAAAAATATTTTTGGGAGTATCGTTAGTCACCAAGGAAGAATGGGTTGTAACAACCCACACCTGAAACTACACGTGCTGGTGTAGGGCTGGATTATGATTATTTCCCTTATTTGGGATAAAATTGAAATATTGGTGGAAGTGTGATTATACCCCTTAATTGGGATGAAACTGCTAATAATTGTGAATTGAAAAAGTCAACCCACATAGAATATGTGGGAAGGTGGCCTAGCTGATCGGGCGAAAATCGGACTCCATGTTCTACACATGGTGGTACTACTCTTGGTAGCAATTTTCTTTCGCATCATATGTCAAACCACATTGTTCATGGGGAGATGGCCTAGCCGATCGGGCGTGATCGGACTCCGCGCTAACAATGACGGTGGTATATCGATGCTAATGATCTCCTAACCAAAAATATATATTATTTTCGTATTTTGAAAATTGTTATGCTTCAATTGGGCATTTGGATATTGATGATTGTGACTCTATGATTTTCCTTTTCTTATATGGTCATTCTAATTTGAAAGAGGACCTTTAGCTTTATATACTAGTGTTATTCGACAGTACTAACATCCCTTTTGCCGGGGGCGCTGCATCTTTAATAGATGCATGTGGTTCTACAACAGGAGGTATTGATCAGTGATAGTGGTACACTCTCTTCAGTTGACTTGGTGAGTCCCACTTCATTTCGGGGTCATGTTTCTTTTGTTTCTCATGTACTATATTTTGAGGTATAGCCGGGGCCTTGTTTCCGGTATTTTCATATTACTTTTTAGTTGTACTTAGAAGCTCCGTAGACAGGTTATGGGTGGTGTTTGCTGTTGGGAATTGAATTAGAAATGGTAGCATTTGGAAAATATGTTTTTAAGTAATTCTATAAACTCGTAATATTTTGGAAATTATGAATGAAGCTGCTAATGGGAATAAAATGGAAGTTGTTAATGAAATCTTTTCAGTGTTTGATTAATGTAGTACATCTCCTGTTATTTCATGAATAAGTTTGGGTAGAAGGAAATTTAATAGGCTTGATCGGCCGGGTTCACTAGGTTGAGAATTGGTCGCGCTCCATGAGTTTGGGGCATGACAAACTTGGTATCAGAGCCTATGGTTTTAAAGTGTCTTAGGATATCTTGGAGCCGTGTCTAGTAGATCCCTTCTTATCGGTGTGTTGTCGACCACATCTATAATTAGGGGGATACTTGGACATTTAGGAATAATGCCCTTTTTTGATACTCCAGATCGTGCGATAGAGCTCAAGATAGAATGCTAATTTCCTCGTCATGTCTCATTTTCCTAGATGCTTAATCCATGAGTTCAAAGAAGCAAGGAGGGAATGACCCTACCATTGAATCTGGGGGAGATTGCACAAGGTTTGGTTGGGAGGAATGTGTCGAGCCCTGGAGGGATTGGAAGAACTTGTTTCTAAGGGAAGTGTCCTTGTTCCTATCAATGTCACTGCACTATCGGATCATGTGGTGAGGGAACCTAAGAAGCGAAAGAGGGTTGTTGATACCAATGAGCCAGATTGTTTGATTTGTAAGAAACATCACTTGGGGACATGTTGGATGATTCTTGAAATATGTTATGGTTGTGGAAGGAGGGAGCACAAGAAGAACAAATGCCCTAGGTTGGGTACACCTAGCCCGACTTGCCCGATATGCGCGAAGGAACATTTTGCATCGTGTCGTGAGTATGATCATTTGTTAGGGATGGTAGAATTTTCCAATACTAAAGGCTGATGCAGCAAATCGGTACAGGGGTTGTTTCTCCCGCCATGGGGGCTTGGAGGAAGGATAAGGGGTATGCTTATAATGTATGTAAAAAGGGTAAATTTCAGGTTAGTGGGGCGAGTCAGTTTAGTGGACCTCATCCTCATTGCGTGAAGTGTAGGAGATGTCATTCGTGGGTATATCACTATGGTACCAATGTATGTTACAAATGTGAAGTCGGGAGGCATCAGTTAAGACACTGCCCCGTCAATCTAAAGTTACCAAGTAAGTCACTCCTTAGTACATCATTCTGAACACCACATACTTTTCCTTATTCTAAATGAACATCTATATTGAGAGCCCGCATAAATACGTTCTTAACAAGAATCTGAATCACAAAACATTGCATGTATCTACTCTTTGAACGAGACGTATCATTCATGAAGCCTATTTATCACAATTATCTTACTTACAAACTTGAGGAATTGAGTCATATAATGATTTCTTTGAATTGAGTCACAATCCTAGGTTAATACTTCCCACTTGCTTCCCTAAATTTTCAACAAGGGACTATTCCTGATGAATTTCTTATAGGACCTTTTTATTCAAATGGATAATATTTTCTCATTTGTGCTTATGCATGCACCGTCGTAAAGTTACCTATATGGTGTCAAGTTCAATGTAAAGTAGCCAAGTGTTGTGATCCTTCTTGAGTCACTCTTTTTCTCTCCGGTGTATATGCCTCCTTTGGTTTGGAACACTCACTCTCCTCTTTTGTGAGAATTATCATGAAACCTTTTCACTGTCTAGTAGCATGAGAGCATATCTCAACACCCATCATGTGTGTATATGTCAAATTGAAAGGGGTCACTTGTCCGCATAAAGTTTCTGAGAATTTTGAATTTTTTGCGAAGTCGTCACAGGAAGATCTTTTGTTTGCCCATCTCAATATGACTCTCAGTTCCACTTAGATCACTCTCCAGTAAGTACCTCACTTTGTCCTATTATCGTAGTCCCATGAAGTGGCCTGGTATTTCAGCATGAGAGTTATTATGGCAGAAACATGTCTAGCTCATAGCAAAGTGTTCACTCTCTCTAACCAGCACATGATTTCATCCCAATATTAAGATGTTCTGGATATATGGTTTCACTCGTGAAAGGTTTAGAATAGATGTTTCAGGTTTGGCACGTAGTGCGAGCATATTGACTTGAAAGAAAAGTTTGTCGTATCTCTAGTCCTCTAATATAGGATCAACTATTGGGAAAGAGGTTAAAATGCTAGAACAATATTGTCACAAGTGTTCAACCTCTTTTTCAACCTCGTGGGCTTGTGGCATAGATTCCTTCTGTCAGTTACTGATAAGAGTGTAATGCAATTTCATATATTTGAAACCCATATCACATTCATAGTACAAGAATCTTCTCATTTCGAGTTAAACAGATTTTCCTTACACTCAAGAAGGCAACTAATGCCATGTACTTGGCTATTCCTCCTTAAGGAAATTCCAATATACTAGTTAACTCTATGCCTCATTTGTCGAATCAATGATGTCATCACAATGATTAACCACGCCAGCATTGTCAGTAGTAATGTTCATGTACCTTAGGATACAATCTCATGAAATACTCTGCGCAGCACATTAATGGATTCTTGAATAATCCTAGCCCAATATCTCGAACCTTGTTGTTCTTATTTATAGTAAATCTATGGGGTTTGAAGGTTCAAACATGTCAAAGAAGAAGCATCATTCCATGATCAAACATAATGGGTAGGAAACTCTATGGTCACATTCATTCTAGGGCATCATTTAATAATTGTTGAAGGTCGCCAAAGGTTTAATATGTGTTTTCTGTGAGCATGTAATTTTTACCCTACCAAAAATATTCCTACAAAATTAATGAATAAATTATTCCTATTTACTTTTAGTTTTTTTGGCAATTATTTGCATTTTTAGTTGCATTTTTCATTTTTCAAAGTTATAAAAACTAACAAAAAATATTTAAAATTTTCATCATATTGCATTATTAAGTTTTTAATTTAATTTAATACTTAATTACACAATTTCATCACATTCTTAAAAGGAAATCACAAAAATTATTTATTTTTGACATTTTTAGTTTCAATTATTAAAACTAGTAATTTTTCATTTTAAAACTTAAGATTGACTAATTGTGTAAATAATACAAATAGATAATTAGTGTAATTTTATAATCTGAGATAATTTAGTGTTTAGTTTAGGATTTAATTAAAATTAGTTAGGTTTTAAAATTAATTAAGAAAAAGGAATTTAATTAGCTTAAAATCGAACTGGGCTAAGTCTTTAAAACCAGCCCAATCCCAAATTCAATTCAAAAATACCCAGCCCAATACCCCCTAAACCGAGCCAGCCCGCCACTCATTTAAACGGCGTCGTTTAGAGGCCAAACAATCCAGGTCGTTGATCTTCAATAGATCTAACGGCCCGGAACTCCCTTCCCCCTAAGTATTTAAATGTCCTAAACTTCACTCACCCCCCCCCCCCATTTCAAACCNACCTCTCCGCTCTAAACCACCACCAAACCCTAGCCGCCCTAATATCCTCCTCCCACGCTGCCGCCGGAAATCGGCTAAGGCCGTGGCGAAACTTAAAACCACCCCAAATCCTAAACCTCATCTCACAAATCCTCACCTCAAAAACCCCATAAAAACCCAATAAATCTTTCACCTAAAAACGATTGAAACCCTAACGCCGCCCTAGCCTCACAGCTGAAAATCGCCTACAGCGGCGGTGGACCTTTAAAACCCCTCAAACTCATACCATACACTCCCCTCACCTCCCTGAACCTCACCCTACCAACCAAATTCCCCAAAACCCCACCAAAAACTCTAGATCTTTGATCTAGGGTCTCCGAAACCCTAGATCTATTTTTCCATTTCACTACCCTAAAATCCAACCTAGTCCGTTTAATAATCCTCTTGTCAAGATCTCCAATCAAGGATCTTAGATCCCAAATGGGAGTCTTGGCATGAGGGTTTTTAGCGGCTAGATTTATTTTTCCCGTTATTTCTATTTTTCTTAATGTTTTCTATTATTTATTTTTATTATTACTACGCATTTTATTGTTACTTTTAGCTGTTACTGTTTTTATTTTAATTTATTATTGTCAGTTATTTTGTTTAAATTTATTAATAATTAAACAGACTTAATTAAGATAAAGTAAAAATAGTGTTAGATTAATTTATTTTTCCTTTTTTGATTTCTGTTTTTTAATTTGTTTTTAGTATCATTATCTGTTTTATATTTATTAGTTTTGCATTTATTTTTTGTAACAGTATTACTGTTTTGTTTGGTTTATTTTGTTTAAATTAATTGTTGTTTATTGTTGCTATTTTATTTAGTTGTTATCTAAGAGCTAGACCTCACTAAGTTGGCCCGTTCCATTAGGCTCATCAATTGGGCCCGTCTGAATAGACAGGCCCATAGCTTTGTTAAAAAGCTTAAGAGCCTAAGTCATTAGGCCAAGAGTCACCTGACTCAGGCCCAAAACCAATCTGGTTCTGAGGTAATTCCAAGACTTTAAGGGTTAATTTTGGAATTCTAATTCTAAAATTCTTTCAGAAAACACTAGAAACTTCTAGAATAGGGACAACTGTCCCAATGCTGAGTAGGAAAATAAGGATAAGATTCAAAAATATTCAGAAATTAGACACTTGTCCATTTTCTGAGATAAAGAAGGTACTAGAAATTGGACAACTGTCCATTTCTGTTAAGAAAGATGCCCTTTTCCCTAATTTTAGGAAATTCTGGCAGATTCTTCGTACCCTAATTTTTATCCCTTTTCACTTTCTCATTCTATAAATACACTCCTCTTTTTTCATTAGAGACCTGAAGATATACATATTCATACACACTGAAAAACAGATTTGAATACACCTACACACATAGATACACAAAAACACACAAAAAATCTCTGCACTACCTTAAGATTTTCTCTTCATTTTCAAAAGAAAAACTTCTGAAAATCAACCTTGATCTTTCAGAAACAAAAATACACTCTTTTTCCTATTTTAAAATCTGGGTGTTCTTCCTACCTTACTGGGTTTCATTATTGTTGTTATACTTCAAGCTGTTCAGAGACTAATTTTCTATTTATTTTGTTTCTCTTGCTGCTGTCAAGGTACTTTCTCAACAATCTAAAATTTCAGTTTTGTTACCATTATATTTCTTTCACTATTTATCACAGTTTATGTGTGGTTTGAATGAGATTTTATGCATAAGCTAAGATATTACATAAATCATGTTAGTAAAAGTCGTATGGTTAGAAATTGCGAGTAAATTCATATAGAGTCAATTATTCACACTATTTTTGTCACGACCCAAAATCCACAAGGTTGTAATGGCGCCGGACATCATTGTCAGGCAAGCCAATCATTAATTAATCGAAATAAATTCTTGTTTTACATTTATGAAAAGCATTTTCTTTCACTTTATTACATATTAACTAAATAAAATCTGTCAAGTAAAACAATAGTTTAAAATATTACACTTTAACAAATATATCCCAACACATCCCAGAACCCGGTGTCACAAGTACATGAGCAATTTCTAAGAATTTATACAATCATTACAAAGCCTGTCCGAAGTACAAATTGGACGAGGAAATTTAAAATAATATAATAAATACAGTACGGGAGAGACTCTATCAGCTGCCGACCCCTTCCGGATGATGCAGCTCGCCTAAGTCTTCGAATCCTCCACATTGCTATGAAAGTACCTGTGCAATAAAATACAAAACAAGTGTAGCATGAGTACAAAAATAATGTGTACTCAGTAAGTCGCCCGCCTAACCTCAGAGAGGTAGTGACGATAGGTCGAATTAGACGCTCACTAGGGGACAACAAATTAATTAACAACATAAGATGAACACGGTAGGCATGTAAAGGTAGCAAAACAGCAATACATATAAGGCACTGAAATCCAAGTACATATTAGGAATAAACAAACAGTTACCACTTCCTCAATATTTTCCAAAATATCTTAAATAAACAATTCCCTCTTTGTTTTCCCCCAAATATCATAAATCCACAATTTCTTCTTTATTTTTCCCCAAATATCTTATCACTTCAAAATCATGAAAAAATATTTAACAATTTAGCATGCACATACGGGATAAGGACAACCGGCCTGAGCCATCATAATAATCATCTCTGTGCACTGCCGAGGGTCGAACGACCCGAACCATAATATTTCTTTCAATCTCGCCGTGGCGTACGACCCGCTCCCATGAGAGTGGGGGAAATAACACTCCGCTCGCGGAATGTAAATTGCGAAGCGGTCACATGCAGTCATGCACAATCAACAGTCCACCCCGTCTACGTCGGGAAAACAAATACTCAAGTAAATGACAGATTTCTCTTTTGAAAACCAAAAAATACTATTTGAACCCTTTTTTTTCGAAATTCACTTGCCAAGTATTTTTATAATGTTTAATAACATAACCTTATCCGGAAACACAATTTCTTGCGAAGAAAATCAATTCTCTTTTTAGATGCTTAAGAAAATAAACTCTAATCTTCTTTAGTCATTCAATTACAATTTCAATTATATTAGCAGTTTAATATTACAAACAAGATCACAGGTACAACAGGTAAGGCATGCTAGTAGGTCCTAGGCTACCCGAACATGGCATAATAGTAGCTACGCACGGACCCCCGTCACCTCGTGCGTACGTAGCCCTCGCATATAGTAACACATACTTAATTAGTTCACCTAGGGGGACAATTCCCCCTCACAAAGTTAGAACGGAGACTTACCTCGCTCTGAAATTCCATAACCGGCCCCCAAGCCCTTCCGATGACTCCATACGCCGCACAACTCTCAGAAACTATCCAAACAACGACAAACCGATGAAAATATATATCTAATATTCGCAACAATTCCAAATTATATAAATTCCCAAATCTTCTTAGTGAAATGACCAAAATGCCCTCGGGCCCACGTTCCCGAAATCCGAAATTTCTCGAAGATACATTCTACCCATAGCTTTACTAGTTCAATTATACAATTTACTCAAATATTCATTCTTAATTCGTGGCTAAATTCCAATTTACCAAGTTTCTAGGTTTCCTTCAACATTCCCAAATTTTCCTCAATTTCCTATACCAAATCTATGTAATAATCTTGTATTTAATTCAAAAACGTGAAGAAATTACTTACCTTGCGATCCTTGATGAAATCCTCTCCTTGAAGCTCCTCCAAATTGCCCATAGCATATGAAAATAGATGGAGAAATGTCCAAATTCTCGCTTAAAAACAATCTGCCCAGGCCTATTTCCGCACCTGCGGTCCCCTTGTCGCACCTGCGCTTCTGGAGGTGCGCCCAAATCTCCCGCACCTGCGGCCTCCTTGGCTCCAGCCCAATTTCGCACATGCGGTGCCCTTAGCTGCACCTGCAGCTCCGCGCCTGCGGCTCCGCACCTGCGGCCAAATCCTCGCAGGTGCTGTCACACCAGATGACAACAACCTTCAGCTTTCTTCAACTTCAAATATTGATCCGTTAACCACCCGGAATCCACCCGAAGCCCCCGGGACCCCTTCCAATTATACCAACCTGTTCCAAAACATAATGCGGACTTGATCGAGGCCTCAAATAACATCAAACAACATCAAAACCACGAATCGCACCCAAATCCCAACTTTATGAACTTAGAAATTGCTAACTTCTACATCCGATGCCGAAACCTATCAAATCACGTCCGTTTGACCCCAAATTTTGCACACAAGTCATATTCGACATTACAGACCTGTTCCAACTTTCGGAATCGCATTCCGACCTCGATATCAAAACTTCCACTTCCGGTCGGATTTCTCAAAAACCTTCAAATTTCTATCTTTATCCAAATGATTCCAAAATGACCTACGGACATCCAAATTCACTTCTGATCGCGCTCCCAACTCCAGAATCACCATACGGAGCTATTCCTAGACTCAGAATCCCAAATGGACATCAACATCACTAAAATACGCTTCAAGCCCAAATCTATGAAATTCTTCTAAAATGCTAACTTCCACAATATGCATCGAAACGCTCCCGGGTTATCCAAAACCCGATCCGGACATACGCCCAAGTCCGAAATCATCGTAGGAACCTGCAGGAACTTTCAAATCCTGATTCGGAGGTCGTTTACTCAAAATTCCAAATTTAGTTGATTCTTCCAAATTAAGGCTTCTGAAATGAGAATTTTCTATCCAAATCAACTCTAAACTTCTCAAAATTCAATTCCGACCACACCTACAAGTCATAATACCTGAAATGGAGCTGCTCAAAACTTCGAACCGCTGAATGACACGCTAGAGCTCAAAATGACTAGTCGGGTCGTTGCATTCTCCCCCACTTAAACCGATGTTCGTCCTCGAACGTGCCAAGAACTGCTCTGGAGTTATCTGAAATCATTGTTTAACACCTCGAGCACCTTTCTGTGATACCACAACCCAGTTGAGTACATTAGCTTGATCAAATCTGAAGATTCCTTCTTTTATCCATATAATAAGCTCAGAATTCATTCAAACACCCGAAATTTCTCTGCCAGGCCTAGTTCCAATATATAAACACCGTATCAACTACCACATGACATACCAGAACATGACTACATGCCTTTGCTGAATCAGCACCATGCACCGCATAACTCATCATCTGATCACAATGGCACTCCCTGAACCTTAATAACCAAAACTTCACGAATCTGGTGCTCCCGATGAACCTCATAACAAATATGCATACACTCTGCTATAATGCTGACGATACCACCACAACGGAGGAAATGTGCAGAAATTCGTACCCAACTGTAGAGTTAACAAATCCTTGAATACCTCATCTTGACTAGAATCATCACTTCATTATGAACCTGAATAATGGTTTTTGTTCTTAATATACACTTCACATAACCTTATCGCACTGATCCCTGATCCGATAATCTCGTCTCACCCAGTATGAACTGCTCAGACAACAAATCACCCCAAATATGACCAACAACCTCACATGATACCACATCGCACCAATAGGCCATAACTCGAACACGATAAATAAGAAATGACTCAGGAAGGGACTATTCAACTCACACAACTAATATGAACTTTTCTCAGAAAATTGGAAGTAAAACATAAGAAAAATAAATATATATTAACCCTTCTCATCATCAAACTGTTGCGGCATGCAACCTGATCCAAATAACATACCCGTGGCGGCATGCCACCCGATCCCATCATAAAACTCACATAAGGAAATACACTCAGAGCTGAATCGCTCACTATTACACATTACCGAATATCGGTCACAAGCACGCTAAGTGCATAATACCATCATGGGGAGACTGATAAAGCCGCATGCTACAAAACTCAAGCACAACTGAGGTGCGATATATATATATATATATATATATATGCACTCTGGACCTCAAGAGCTATCCTGCTCACATAACATCCCCACTACGTGGGACCTCAACACATAGGAAATTAGCAAGCCGTTTCACAACTCACACGGTACAAATCACAATATCGCATGAATTTGTCGAAGACGGAACAACACCTGATATCCCAACACCCCTCCTTGAGGAGTGCTATACTAAAATGAACATATTTTCCTCACATGAAGCCCATAATCATATTTAGATCCATCCACAAGCATCGAGTATACCTTGCTCGCACCAAACTAAGCTAATAGCTTTTACCTGGGTCCATATTAACCCACTTTTGTCTGATAATACACGAGAACAACCATCATCACCGGGAAAAACACCCCATAATCCACAATCAACTGAACCGAACGCCCTCCAGACATAAATGCTCAAATATACAATATTGCACTTCCTTATACTCAGTCCAAATCTTCAATCCTTCAAGTGACTACATGTCACACTTACACAATCTTTTCGCGGTCATGCTTCCACGACCTTCCACACAAGGCAACAAGACACATCAAGAACCCATGACCAGGGTACAAAGCCTCTTCCACCGAATATCAATCTCAGGTGACACTAAAGAGAACACTAGCTTTCTCTGAACTTTCAAATCACTCCTTCTTGCTCTTCCGAGCTCATGACATCCTTATCAACTCGAATCGCAATCTCGATTCTCACTCCCAGTTACATACTGCTTACCGCACCGAACATGCTAATATGAGGTAGCACAAGAATTCCATCACAACTTCTGAACCACCAATAGGGGGAACACTTCATCATATAGAAACCTTTTACTCAACTCAATTCAAGAGAACTATCAACACACGAGTGAATCCCCACAATCACCCAACAACAAATCCTTAAGTAGTAGTATATACCACCCTAACCCTTCCGGGATCCGCCTACACCTGACATGCCATAATACTTGAATGCTCCCACAAGAAATTCATTACGACGGCCGACAAGCCCCGCACATACTGGCACAACCACAAGCATAACTTAATCACATCGAAGGAACTGATCACTGCCGCAAATGTGCCATTTCAACCATGGCTAATCAGTCTATCTTCTTTAACATCTTCAATTGCCTCAGGAATAACATCAACTTCCTTCAACTCATAGCAAACTCAACCCTCACTCATCCCGAGTGACCTTGATTCACGAGGCCATGCTGCCAAAATCCCGCAACCCATCTCATACCCTCCTGATAATATTTCTACAATCCGAAGTTTATTTCTCTCACTCTTCCAATACTATTCTGCATGCTGAAACATGTCATAGAACATTACAACTATCCTCTTTTTTCTCAGAAATTACTCTGTAAAATCTCGATTCTCAATCATACTGCTGCCTGAAACCCTTAAACGCCGCATTCTTAACTTTTGAATTCACTAGGACCGCTATTGAGAGTCACCCACTCTGACTGGCCCCGAATACAATTAACTCCAAGGCTCTTCTAGCACCTGAACACTCTTTTCCTTGAAGCACGTGACCGAGTCACTACCCTGACAACTCCCCTATACCTTAAGCAAAATTCTGAATCTTCCAAAGCCTAACCCTGGCCCGGCAGGGCCAACTTTTGCCCACATTCATCAAATCCCACGCACAATCACCATTTTACTCCTTTCCCTTGGCTGAAATAACTTGCTAACACGCCAACAATCCGCAACCCTATGAGAAGAAAACCCTACAACCCAACTGCAGATGGTGGGACTCCCCCACTTAGCCCGAAGTTACTTCTTTCACCACTCTAGACCCTGCTGAGATCCTTTTTCCTTTGATAACGCGATATAGCTCAACCAATCCATCCAATTCATCCAAATCCTCTTGCTAGAACTCCCTAAATACTCGAATTCTCTAGCATCATTCACACATTCTTCCTCCTACCGAGTAGCCACTAGAACCCCTCACAGAGACTTGCCAACCATGCCGCCACTAACCTATTCACAGGAAATAACCCACATGTGGAAATCACCCGCGGACACCTTTCAACGACGCCGAAATGCACGCTCTCTACGACTTCAATACCCCATCCTATGCCCTGCTTCATTAACCAACTTTAATAGTCTGCCCGCTCCTGATGGACATCTATTAAATGCGTGACAATATCTTCAAATTCCAAGCTATGCTTCCGCTCCCCCACTTTGCGACTGCTCGACTTTTGCTTCTTACACCGGGCCTCCTAGAAATGGAACCACTGCCAAGCCTCAATTCAGGATCATTCTCTGTAGCTCTCAAACCAGCAGATCACCACGACTTCAAGATCTCTGAAGATCATCTTTCTCTAGTTGCCTTCATTATAAACACTTATCTGGTACTGAACCACCGCACCTCACGGTCTCTGCCAACCGCATTCTTCAATACTTCTTCTCAATACTTTGACCCCACGCAACCGAAGAAACCATAGCACCGACAAACTTAACACATTTTATTCGATCAATGACGACGACTTCACGTCACAGGTGCATATCCCACCTCACTTGTTATCAACCCCAACCAGACCATTCATAACCCAAATGCCTTTCCTCTACCGGAACTAAAATACCAAAATCTCGAAATCAAACTCTGAGAAGACCTCCCCTCAAACTATTGATCACCCTCAACATATGGGTAAGCATTCTATCACCATATCGACATCACACGATAACAAATCGCAAGCATCATCACTACCTGAGCATAACCTTAACGCTCTCAGAAACACAACTACTGAACTGAAATAACATATTATTCTTTTGTAGGGCCATAACAACAGACCCAACCAATTACACATGGAAACATCTCGAATTACATCCATAGCACCATTTCAATTCCTCAAACTCCTGATTCATAGCAAGCGCTCGCGACGCGTAAGATTGAGTAGGAATAAACATAGGCATAAGCCTCAAAGGAATCAAATTGCACAATGAGGAATCAAGAAGGGAAGTACTCCTAATAGCCCTGTAGCCTCTTGAAGATAAGTACATACATCTCCATACCGATCCACAAGACTCTACTAGACTTGCTCATGACTCCTGAGACCTAAGGGAACCTAGCGCTCTGATACCATGTTGTCACGACCCAAAATTCATAAGGTCGTGATGGCGCCGGACATCATTGTCAGGCAATCCAATCATTAATTAATCGAAATAAATTCCTGTTTAACATTTATGAAAAGCATTTCTTTTCACTTCATTACATATTAACTAAATAAAATCTGTCAAGTAAAACAATAGTTTAAAATATTACACTTTAACAAATATATCCCAACACATCCCAGAACCCGGTGTCACAAATAAGAATTTATACAATCATTACAAAGCTTGTCCGAAGTACAAATTGGACGAGGAAATTTAAAATAATGTAATAAATACAGTACGGGAGAGACTCTATCAGCTGCGGATCGCCTCCGGATGATGCAACTCGCCTAATTCTCCGAATCCTCCACATTGCTATGAAAGTACCTGTGCAATAAAATGCATAGCAAGTGTTGCATGAGGACAAAAATAACGTGTACTCAGTAAGTCTCCCCCCTAACCTCTGAGAGGTAGTTACGAGGTTGAATTAGACACTCACTAACTACTAGCAAATTAATTAACAACATAAGATGAACACGGTAGGCATGTAAAGGTAGCAAAGCAGCAATACATATAAGGCACTGAAATCCAAGTAAATACTGGGAATAAACAAACAGCTACCACTTCTTCAATATTTTCCAAAATATCTTAAATAAACAATTTCCTCTTTGTTTTCCCCAAAATATCATAAATCCACAATTTCTTCTTTATTTTACCCCAAATATCTTATTACTTCAACATCATGAAAAAACATTTAACAATTTAGCATGCGCATACGGGATAAGGACAACCGGCCTGAGCCATCATAATAATCATCTCTGTGCATTGCCGAGGATTGAACGGCCTGAACCATAATATTTATTTCAATCTCGTTGTGGAGTACGGCCCGCTTCTATGAGAGTGGGGGAAATAACACTTCGCTTGCGGAATGTAAATTGCGAAGCGGTCACATGCAGTCATCCACAATCAACAGTCCACCCCGACTACGTCGGGAAATAAATACTTAAGTAAATGATAGATTTATCTTTTGAAAACCACAAAATAGTATTTGAATCTTTTTTTTTCAAAATTCACTTGCCAAGTCTTTTTATAATGTTTAATAACATAACCTTATTCGGAAACACAATCGCCCGCGAAGAAAATCAATTCTCTTTTTAGATGCTTAAGAAAATAAACTCTAATCTTCTTTAGTCATTCAATTAAAATTTCAATTATATTAGCAGTTTAATATTACAAACAAGATCACAGGTACAACAGGTAAGGCATGCTAGTAGGTCCTAGGCTACCCGGACATGGCATAATAGTAGCTATGCACGGACCCCCGTCACCTCGTGCGTACGTAGCCCCCGTAGATAGTAACACATACTTAATTAGTTCACCTAGGAGGACAATTCTCCCACACAAAGTTAGAAAGGAGACTTACCTCGCTCCGAAATTTCATAACTGACCTCCAAGCCCTTCCGATGACTCCATACGTGGCACAACGCTCCGAAACTATCCATACAATGACAAACCAATGAAAATATACTCTGATATTCGCAACAATTCCAAATTATATAATTTCCCAACTCCGCTCAGTGAAATGACCAAAATGCCCTCGGGCCCACGTGCCCGAAATCCGAAATTCCTCGAAGATACATTCTACCCATAACTTTACTAGTTCAATTGTATAATTTACTCAAATATTCACTCTCAATTCGTGGCTAAATTCCAATTTACCAAGTTTGTAGGTTTCCTTCAACATTCCCAAATTTTCCTTAATTTCCCATACCAAATCTATGTAATAATCTTGTATTTAATTCAAAAACGTGAAGAAATTACTTACCTTGCGATCCTTGACGAAATACTCTCCTTGAAGCTCCTCCAAATCGCCCATAACATATGAAAATAGATGGAGAAATGTCCAAATTCTCGCTTAAAAACAATCTGCCCAGGCCTATTTCCGCACCTGCGGTCCCTTTGTCGCACATGCGCTTCCGCAGGTGCGCCCAAATCTCCCGCACCTGCAGTCTCCTTGGTTCCTGCCCAATTTCTCACTTGGGGCGCCCATAGCCACACCTGCGGCCAAATTCTCGCAGGTGCGGTCACACCAGATGACATCAACCTTCAGCTTTCTTCAACTTCAAATATTGATCCGTTAACCAACCGGAATCCACCCGAGGCCCTTGGGACCCCGTCCAATTATACCAACCTATTCCAAAACATAATACGGACTTGCTAGAGGCCTCAAATCACATCAAACAACATTGAAACCACGAATCGCACCCAAATCCCAACTTTATGAACTTAGAAATTGCCAACTTCTACATCCGATGCCGAAACCTATCAAATCACGTCCGATTGATCCCAAATTTTGCACACAAGTCGTATTCGATATTACGAGCTGCTCCAACTTCTGGAATCGTATTCCGACCTCGATATCAAAACTTTCATTTCCGGTCAGATTTCTCAAAAACCTTCAAATTTTTATCTTTAGCCAAATGATTCCAAAATGACCTATGGACATCTAAATTCACTTCCGATCGCGCTCCCAACCCCAGAATCACCATACGAAGCTATTCCTAGACTCGGAATCCCAAACGGACATCAACAACACTAAAATGCGCTTCAAGCCCAAATCTATGAAATTCTTCTAAAATGCTAACTTCCACAATATGCATCGAAACGCTCCCGGGTTATCCAAAACCCGATCCGGACATACGCCCAAGTACGAAATCATCATACGAACCTGCAGGAACTTTCAAATCCTGATTCGGAGGTTGTTTACTCAAAATTCCAATCTTAGTTGATTCTTCCAACTTAAGGCTTCTGAAATGAGAATTTTCTTTCCAAATCAATTCTAAACTTCCCGAAATTCAATTCCGACCACACCTACAAGTCATAATACCTGAAATGGAGCTGCTCACGACTTCAAACCGCTGAACGACGCGCTAGAGCTCAAAATGACCGGTCAGGTCGTTACAGTTTTAGGCAACTTAAGTTATGTTAACTTCAATGTTAAAGTTTTTTTTTCTTCTGGAAATTGCAAAATCTGTTTAAAGTTTTCTACATGTTCACGAGATCTATACTTTACCTTGTAATACTAGAAACAAGAAAAAGCATATTTTTAGGAAATTTGTTAGAAAAATAGATAGATTTGTCATCACTAATGTAATAATTTAGCTTCTTTTATATTATATTATCATGTACAATGTGCTGGTTTAATTAGTAGCTTCATCATTTCATTTAAACAATCAAATATAGTAAATCTGATTCTATTAGTTCTAAGTCATGAAACAACTAGGTTTTGCAAGCAAACTTAATAGCAATCAGGGTACATTTTTAGGCCCAAATCAATTGGGCCTATGAGATTGTACTCTTAAATTTTGGCTAATAAATTAAATTGATCATTCAAGCAAAGGCAGTGATTTTTTTTATTTTTAAATACACAATGAGTTTTTAAACTTATCACCTTAACATAAGAAATAAAAGACTTAGGCAATCAGTAGGAAAATTATCCAAATCTAACCAAAATTTCAATTTATTTTATTCGTATCCCAAACCTCATTTTAGTTTTTTGTTTTAAAAAGATAAAAAAATATAGGTAAAATATTATGATTGCTGCTACATTTTTTAATCTCAAACTTATTCATACAAATATGCATTGGGCTAGAGTCACTTGGACTCATTATCATCAAGCCCAAATCATTTTTAAGTAAATTTCATTTATTTGTCCACAAATGGATATTGGGTCAGAGTCATTTGGACTCAGTATTAGGCCCAAATCTTCTTGAATTAAATGCGTTAAGTTTAATGTTTGATAATATTGTATTGGGTCAGAGTCATTTGGACTCAAGCAGGCCCAAATTGTTTCTTTCGAAATAAGTTCATTTGCCCAACTCAATAGCAGATATTATAGGTCTTGGGCTAGAGTTCATTTGGACTCAATCCTTGTCAGGCTCCAAACCTTTAAATCTGGGCTTGTTTGGCAGATAATACCTAGGTTGCCCCTATTTGATTCAAACAAATATATCACATAGTATTTACACCTAGTCACATGACATAGGGTATTTAGCTTAAGAGACATAAGCATAACTTTAGGTTCTCATAATCGAATTAATTATTACAACTATGTACGCGCACGCATGACATATATGTGATGCCAAAATAAACCAAGGTACATGTTCGCGTGACCATGGTCAAACATTATTACTAATTAAAATGCCTAAATCAAACACTCGTAGAAATGCTTTAGGCATGGATTTTTAAAATCATTATCGTGATTACGTACATGTTCGCGTGACGTGATCCCAATTTTCAAATAAATTCAAGGTACGCGTTCGCCCGACTTCGACTAATTTTTTTCTTAAATAAACCAAACATCGTGAATTGTGTACATGTATGCGTGACATGATTCTTGACACATCAAAACTAAACGAGTATACATACGCGTAACTCATCTTAAGATAATTCATTAACTATGAATAATCAAGTAATTAGTAGTGGTAAAAGGTAAACATAGGTCCTAAAATGAGTAATTAAACAATTTAAGCCAAGTACAAATTGCTAAGCGACCGTGCTAAAACCACGGAATTCAGGAGTGTCTAACACCTTCTTCCGGGTTAACAGAATTCCTTACCCAGTCTTCTGGTTCCGCAGACTTTTAACGGAGTCAAAATTTCCTCGATTTGGGATTTAAAAATAAGTGGTGACTCGGAATACCGTAAATAAATAATTTTGAGTGGCGACTCTTAAATTAATTAAATAATCCCAGTTCGAATAATGTCACTTAAATTGGAAAAACTCCCCATATTCCCCCTTCGGGAAAAAGGAGGTGTGACAGCTCTGGTGACTCTGCTGGGGATCGAACCCAGAATCTCTGGTTCAGGGTTCAATAATTCGAGCTTGTTAATTTAATCCGTACTTAGATTCATTTATTGTTGATATTATTGTATTTGTGCGCTAATTGCCGCTCATTTACCGCTGTGATATTATTTGAACTGTATTAAACTGTCTTCTTACGCCTCCCTTCTGAGTCTTCTAAAAAATATGGTGCACACGTTCGCGTGCCTGCCTTTCTGTTAGAGGTCGTACCAAATAGAATGAGGATGGATTAGCTACTAGGCCGGGTAGACTTTCGTTCTCCCAGTATGTCGCTCCCACCTCGGCTCAAGTCGTCCGCTTGGGTAAGCCTTGTCTAGAACACATCCCCAGGTTTTAAAACTAGAATAAAAAAGCCTCATTCCGGATCCCTAGTAGGAACGCTTATTTGAATCACGCGTATTTGACTTAGGGGACTCAACACTGGGATTGAGTCCATCTAGGACAGGTGTACCAAAACAAAAAGACTATCCTGATGCATCTTACCTGCTATGTGTTCATGCATTTGTTTCGGCTTGTTTGTTGACCGGTTAAGGAAAGAAAAACAATAGAAAAACCAAGATTGAGGTAGAATAAAAAATTTACCCTGGTTTTAAAATCACTGTATTTGAAAATGACTAAAAACTCTGCCAAAATTTAAAGAAAGAAAAGAAAATGTATTTGAAAAAATGCAAGTGAGTCAATATCATATTTTTCTAATTGTGTCAAAATTGACCGAACTACGCGGGTCTGATTCTCACGGGATGTGAGATACGTAGGCAAACCTCATCGGTGTCGAACCCAATTCTTCCAACCAAATAATGTGATAAAGTATGTCTGTTGGATAAAATCAACCTAGCTTCGGTTAATTCTTGCGTCGTTCTCGCCGGAATAGCCTTAGAACACTGTACATCGTCGAAGGGCTATTCTCGCTAAGAACGGACATGTATGTCCCTAAATCATCATGTTTCCCAGAAAAGTGCCTTGCTTCAGCCTCAAAACTTCATTCAAAAGTAAGAAGGGGCCACTATTGCAAAAATGCCCGTTCTGGCCGACGTTGCACAACTAGCAACCTTTAGGTGATTTTTCTTTAAAAATTAAAAACTGGTTCTTGCAAAAGAGTCTGCTGGTCTTGTCTTTTAAAATTAGAGTCAACCTTAACCCTACCCGCTCACAGGTACAAAATGAATACCATCCAGAATCCACCATTTAATACCGTAGAGCAAGCTCCACTACAACTTCAAATGTGGTGGTATGATTTAGACAAAGAGGGTCAACACTAGATAGTTGAACATCTTGGTGTTCTCACCGCCGTCATGAAAGTTAAGCCACGAAATGATCTAATCAAGGATTTAGTGACCTTTTGGGATCCTTTCCGTAATATCTTCCGCTTCTCAGACTTCGATCTCACTCCCACCTTGGAGGAAATAGCGGGGTATACAGGTTTTGGTCGGGGTTTGAGAAATCAACAACTTATGTTCCCTGGGCCTATGTCAGTGCGCCGTTTCTTTGATATCATGAAAATCAGTAAGAAAATAAAAAATAACTGTGTGAGCGAGGGTTGTTGCTCATTCTACTTCCTATACACCATGCATGGGCATCCAGAGGGGTTTGAAACGCATGAAAAAAGGTTGAACAACAAATAAAACAAAGATACTTGGAAAATTCACCGTCGTTTTGCCTTCATAGTAGCATTTCTAAGTTTCATGGTCTTCCCAAATGAAAAGGGGACAATTGATATCCGTATGTGTGAGCATGTAATTTTTAACCTACTATATGTTCCTACAAAATTCAATAAATTAATTAAGGATTATAAACCTTGTTGAATTTCAATGTCTGTGTGTGAATTATCTACATTACATAAGTCACAATTTGTCTTTTAAAAATTCATAAATGACTTAAAGTCGCATGATTCGGTGCATGACTTCAATCATTTTTATTACGGAAAATTATTCTCTAAATAATCACATTTTTTAACTAGAAATTTCAACCTTTAATTTACTCAGTAATTAA
>ML438019.1:0-29214 GCA_005239525.1 Nicotiana knightiana
TTTCAGATGTTGTGCTGCCCGATCTATTGGGCCCCCAGTTTAGTTAGCTAGTATGTTTAGTGGATCACTCGATCAAATACAGTATCGAGTGCCAGTCGTGCCTCCCCTAATTTGGGGCGTGACAAACTTGGTATCAGAGCAGGTCGTATCCCAGGGAGTCCACAAGCCGTGTCTAGTAGAGTTTTGCTTTTGGGTGTGTTGTGCACCACACTTATAATCAGGAGGCTATGAGGCATTTAGGAATAGTTACGTTTCTTTCAATTAATAGATTGTGCTATAGAGCGAAGTTATAAGAACATATGAAATCTAAATCGTGCTTTGTGTTTCTTATCTAACAGACTACCTACGCTGAGGAGATGGCACAAGGAGAGATAGGTATGGATCCGGGGGAAAGTACCAGTCGTTCCCCACCGGGTCAGAGGGATAGATTTCCCTTAGAGGCACACAGTNGCCTAGGGAGATGCAATACCCCCAGCCTCACCAGTTCCATTGGTACCTGAGGCTGTTAGAGATACAGGACCTCCAGCACCTGTTGTTCCCCCATTAGAGACTAGGGAGCAAGGGATGAGGGAGGCAGTTCAGTTGCTGACTAGGATGGTTTCTATTCATGAGCGACAGCTAGAGTCAAGGGCAGATGCCCGGAGATATCGGACAGGAAGCTCGACGGTACGAGAGTTTCTTCACTTGGCCCCTCCATTATTTACAGGATCCAGTTCCACTGAGGATCCCCAGGACTTTATAGACCATATGTATAGAGTATTGAGGGTGATGCATGCCTCTGTCACCGAGGTTGTGGAGTTGACTTCTTTTCGACTACGTGATGTAGTTGTCCTATGGTATGAGGCATGGGAGAGATCTAGAGGACTTGATGCTCCGCCAGCAGAATGGGAGGACTTCTCTGAGGCGTTTTTAGCCCATTATTTGCCACGGGAGGTTCGGGAGGCCCGTCTTGACCAGTTTCTTAGCATGTAGCAGTGGGATATGAGTGTGAGGGATTATAACCATAAGTTTAATTCTTTAGCGAGGTATGTACCAGATATCGTACGTACTATGAGGGTTAGAGGTAATCATTATGTGGATGGTTTGGGGGATCATCTGATTAGAGACTGTAGGGTAGCATCCTATCGGATGATGTAGATGTTTCCCGCATAAAGGCTTTCACTCAGACTACAGAGGACTTTTCCCGTAGGATTCGTGATACTCGCAGGGATAGGGAGCAGAGTAAGAGGGCTCGTACTATGGGGTCTTATAGGGAGCCACGAGGTGATTTTTGGCCCCCGCTCCATCGATATCCACCTCGGTCAGCAGGTAGTTTCCCACCACAGATACAGGGCCAGCGGTTTGATCGTTATATTCAGTTAGGACCGGGGTAGAGCTTAGGCCAACCTGAGGGCCGTCGACACGAGCGTTCTGCACAAATGAGATAACCTACTCCTCCATGTACTCAGTGTGGTAGGCTGCACACCGGGCAGTGTAGACAGGGTTCGAGTGGATGATATCATTTTGGGCAGACAGGACATTTTATTAGCCGGTGCCCGGGGTTAGGCAGAGGTGCTCCAACTCAGCCTTCAGGATCCACAGCAGCCTCTTCGCCCTCAGACCGTGCTCCCCGACTAGGTCCACAGTCTACTCAGGGCCGTGGTAGGGGGAGAGGTGGAGGAAACACCTTAGGTTCTAGTGGTGGCCATAACCGCTTTTATGCACTCATAGGCCGACAGGATTCAGAGGCATCCCCAGATGTTGTCACAGGTATATTGACAATACATTCTCATGCCATTTATGCCTTGATAGATCCTGGTTCTACATTTTCATATATTACTCCATTTATTGCTGGTAAGCTTGACATGAGATCTGAGTTGTTGCCGCAGTCATTTGAGGTGTCTACGCCAGTTGGCGGCTCTATTGTAGCTAATCATGTCTATCGAGGTTGTACAGTGTTAATTAATGACCGTCCAACTTCTGTTGATTTAGTTGAATTGGTTATGCTAGACTTCGATGTCATTATGGGTATGGATTGGTTGGCAGCTTGTTATGCTAATATTGATTGTCGTGCAAAGTTGGTCCGATTTCATTTTCCTGGTGAGCCTGTCCTTGAATGGAAAGGTAATGCAGCCTCACCCAAGGGTAAGTTTATTTCATACCTTAGGGCTCGGAAGTTTATTTCTAAAGGCTGTATATACCATCTGGTTCATGTCAGTGATATAGATAAGGAGCCAGCGACTCTTCAGTCGGTTCCTATTGTGAATGAATTCCCGACGGTATTCCCTGACGAGCTTCCAGGAATTCCCCCCGAAAGGGAAATCGATTTCGCTATAGATTTGCTTCCTGATACGCAGCCTATATCCATTCCTCCCTACAGAATGGCTCCTGCAGAGCTAAGGGAATTAAAGGAACAACTAAAGGACTTGCTCGATAAANCGCTAAAGGTTGTATATACCATCTGGTTCATGTCAGCGATATAGATAAGGAGCCAGCGACTCTTCAGTCGGTTCCTATTGTAAATGAATTCCCGACAGTATTCCCTGACGAGCTTCCAGGAATTCCCCCGAAAGGGAAATCGATTTCGCTATAGATTTGCTTCCTGATACGCAACCTATATCCATTCCCTCCCTACAGAATGGCTCCTGCAGAGCTAAGGGAATTAAAGGAACAACTAAAGGACTTGCTCGATAAAGGCTTTATTAGGCCAAGTACATCCCCATGGGGTGCTCCGGTGCTCTTTGTTCGAAAGAAAGATGGATCCTTGCGGATGTGTATTGACTACAGGCAACTAAATAAAGTCACTATCAAGAATAAGTATCCTCTTCCACGGATTGATGACTTGTTCGACCAGTTACAAGGTGCCAAATGTTTTTCGAAGATCGACTTGAGATCCGGTTATCATCAGCTATGAGTCAGGGATATTGATATCCCAAAAACAACATTTAGGACGAGGTATGGCCATTTTGAATTCCTTGTCATGTCTTTCGGGCTTACAAATGCCCCAGCAACCTATATGGATATTATGAACCGGGTATTCAAACCATTCTTGGATGAATTTTTTATTGTGTTTATTGACAACATCCTGATATATTCACGATCGGAAGCCGAGCATGCGGACCACTTGCGAGCTGTATTACAGACTCTCCAGGACTACAGGTTATATGCTAAATTCTCTAAATGTGAATTTTGGCTAACTTCTATAGATTTTCTTGGTCATGTTATTACCGACAATGGTATCAAGGTTGATGGCCAAAATATTGAAGTTGTGATGACTTGGTCGAGGCCCTTGAATCCGAAAGAGGTTCGTAGCTTTTTAGGCTTGGCAGGGTATTACCGAAGGTTTGTAGAGGGATTTTCCTCTATCTCTGCAGTATTGACGAAACTGACACATAAGGGAGCTAAGTTTCAGTGGACTGAGGCATGTGAAAAAAGTTTTCAGGAGCTAAAGAAAAGGCTTACTACGGCACCTGTCTTGACTCTTCCGGATGGCACCGAGGGTTATGTTGTATATTGTGATGCCTCGAGAATTGGCCTAGGTTGTGTTCTTATGCAGCATGGTAAGGTTATCGCGTACGCCTCCAGACAGTTGCGGAAACATGAACAGAACTATCCTACGCACGATCTTGAGTTAGCCGCTGTTGTCTTTGCCCTAAAGATTTGGCGGCATTATCTATATGGGGTTCATATTGATGTTTTCACCGACCACCAGAGCCTTCAGTATTTATTTAAACAGAGAGAGTTGAACCTACGACAAAGAAGATGGCTAGAATTACTAAAGGACTATGATGTTGATATTTTATATCATCCCGGCAAAGTTAATATTGTTGTTGATGCCCTTAGCCGGAAGTCTATAGGCAGTCTAAGCCATGTTGAAGCTGATAAGGTCAAGATGACCAAATATCTATGCCAGATAGCTAGTTTGCAGGTGCGTTTGGAAAACGCAGAGGGTGGATGCATTCTCGTTCAGAATACTGCAAAATCTTCTTTTGTTACTGAAGTGAAAGAGCGACAACACGAGGATCCTGAGCTTATAAAACTGAGAGAAAATATTCCATAGCAGAGACAACCTTTATTTGATCTAACTGGAGATGGAGTTCTTAGATACCAGGGCCGCTTATGTGTACCGACAGTCGGAGAGCTCCGTGCCGAGATTCTTTCGGAGGCCCATTATTCTAGATATGCAGTTCACCCCGGAGCGACAAAGATGTATCGGGACCTTCGACAGATCTATTGGTGGAATGGAATGAAAAAAGATACCGCGTAGATGGTAGCCCAATGTCCCAACTGCCAGCAAATTAAAGCTGAACATCAGAGGCCTTGAGGCCTAACTCAATATATTGAGCTTCCATTATGGAAATGGGACATGATAAATATGGATTTCATCACTGGTTTGCCTCGAACTCAACGGAGGTATGATTCTATTTGGGTAATTATTGATAGGCTTACAAAATCTACTCATTTCCTGCCAATCACGACGATATATTCAGCCGAGGATTATGCCAAGCTTTACATTTGAGAGATTGTTCGCCTTCACGGTGTGCCATTATCTATTATCTCTGATCCAGGGGCTCAATTTACAGCACATTTTTGGAAATCTTTTCAGAAGGGTCTAGGCACGCAGGTAAATCTTAGCACCGCTTTTCATTCGCAAACGGATGGACAGGCAGAGCATACTATTCAGATAGTTGAGGATATGGTACGTGCATGCATGCTAGATTTTAAAGGAAGTTGGGATGATCATCTACCTCTTATTGGGTTCGCTTATAATAACAACTTCCAAGCTAGTATTCAGATGGCTCCTTACGAAGCACTATACGGGCGGAAGTGTAGATCGCCGGTCGGTTGGTTCGAGGTTGGGGAAGCAGAGTTTCTAGGTCCTAATTTAGTCCAGCAAGCAATGGAAATGGTAAAACTTATTAGAGACCGGCTGCGTACAGCATAAAGTTGGCAGAAGTCTTATGCAGATGTTCGACGACGAGACTTAGAGTTTGATGTAGAAGATTGGGTTTTCCTGAAAGTATCGCCTATGAAGGGCGTCATGCGATTTGGAAAGAAGGGGAAGCTCAGCCCCAGGTATGTTGGACCGTATAAGATTATTCGGAGGATTGGTAGGGTGGCGTACGAGCTTGATTTGCCTTCAGAATTGGAAGCAGTCCATCCTGTGTTTCATGTATCTATGTTGCGGAAGTGCATTGGAGATCCTTCACGTATTACGCGCATTGAGGATATTCACATTGTTGAAGACTTATCTTATGTAGAGGTACCAGTAGCTATTTTAGATCGGCAGGTAAGAAAGCTTCGAACTAAAGAAGCGGCTTCCGTGAAAGTGTTATGGCAAAATAACAACATCGAGGAAATGACCTGGGAAGCTGAGGAGGAAATGAGGAAGAAGTACCCCCACCTATAACGACTTAAGGTGAGTCGCATTTAAATAATTGACAATAATTTCTTTACAACAACTTAATTGGATTTTTAAATGACTTGAAAGTGCAATTTAAATTTCTTATTGCGAGATAGCTATACGAAGCCTAATAGTTAGAATCTTAAGAATTTGATTTATGCTTTGCAAATGTAACAAATATAGGCTCGCAAATAACGTATTAACGGGAAAAAAATGAACTAGGGAATTGACTTGACCCATTCGCGGACGAATGTTCTTCAGGGGGGGNGAATAATGTGTTATGAGGTATTATAATATCACACTGGTCACATGTTAATTTTTGGATTCAAGAAAGTTGCGAAATAAAGGTCGGCAAAAGTTATTGTAAATTTCTCTAATAAATTTTCTAAACTTTGGGTCAAATGTATCAGATTATTTCTCCCAACATATCAAGAGTTATGGGACCCACAACCTACCGAATCGAAGGTCTACAAGTCTAGTTCGCAACCAAAACAACCTCACATCAAACCGACATCGGAGTAAGCAGTTATGACTATTTTACCACGGACTGTCCGGGCTGAAATCGGGTCGCGAACCGGGTCGGGTCAAACAAGTAATATAAGTCGGAAATCCGACTTTTAAAACCCTAAAACATTTCATCGTCGTCCCAAAACAGTGAAAAAGTTGAAGAGAGGTTTCCATGGTGTTCTTGAGTGATTAAGGTGCGTTTTTAACGATTTCTATCGTTAAAGTTTGCGCCCGTGCCTACAAACGCAATCTCTACGCTTAGCAATCGTTTTCCCCTTCTATTAGCTGTGTTTGGAGCTATTTTTGGAAGATAGGAATTTGTTGTTCTTGCTGGTTCTTCAAGATTTATACTTGGTTTCCCAAGGTAATTATCTTTGGACTCTTTAGTTCTACGGACGTTTCGTCAAGTTAGGGTCATATGGAAAATCTGCCGATTTAAACTCAATCATGAACTATTTATAGGTGCGTATGAGCTGCATATATATAGTGTTTGCGAAGCTTAGGACATAAGTAACAACGTTCATGAAGGAACTACCGGCATTCGGACGTTCGTTGGAAAGGTATGTTAAGGCTAAGCTCCGTCCTTCCTTTTAGCACGAATTCTGGGAAATTCCTAAGACGCCAAATGTGGTATTTTACTATTCTATTGCTAGGAAGACCATATGAGAAAGGTATTGGGATCGTAGCTGAAGTATTTTCATGATGCTATTAGGTTGATATTCCACTCGTTCGGTTAAGGATATTCGACATCTATATATNATAATGGAAATAATAATTCATGGACAAGTGCATGGCAAAATAAATAAATAAATAGAAATGGCACGGCATGTTCCCTCGTGCTAAAATATCATAAACATGGCACGGAATGCCCCTCGTGCTAAAATAACATAAATGTGGCACGGAATGTCCCCTCGTGCTAAAATAACATAAACATGGCACGGAATGTCCCCTTGTGCTAAATAACATAAACACGGCACGGAATGTCCCCTCGTGCTAAAATAACATAAACACGGCACGGAATGTCCCCTCGTGCTAAAATAGCATAAACATGGCACGGAATGTCCCCTCGTGCTAAAATAACATAAACATGGAACGAAATGTCCCCTCATGCTAAAATATCATAAACATGGCACAGAATGTCCCCTCATGCTAAAATAACATAAAAAGTAGTTTGACAAGGAAAATCAACAATAAGAACCATGAAACAACATTATCCCGGCAAGGGAAACAACTATAACCAATCTCGCCTAAACAATTAACTTTACGGAATAAAACCCAGCTTAACAAAGGCTCAGTAATAGGCAACATCAAGGAAACATCAACAACATAAATGCTTATCAACTAGACCCAAGTAAAACATAAGGAAAAAATCATATAAATCACAGGGTAAGCCTCACGGCATGCTTGACACCAACGAACGGATGTTTTAACTACGGCTAATCAACTATAAAGCTAGATAACACTAATCTAGTCAATTTGGAAATTTTAGGAAGCAAATATCGCATGAAGATAAAAGCGGTAAAATATTCAGTTAAGTCAATTAAGTTCAAATAACCAACGAAGGAATCCAAAAGCAAGTAATTCTAATTTAAGCAGGAAAGGATGAGATTAACAACCAAGGATTCAAATGTAAAAATTACAACTCATACACAGGTAATATAAGAACTTATGAATCCTAAAAGGCCAATCTATTTAGCAAATAAGTCCGAGTACGCACTCATCACCTCTCATACACGGACTATAATCAACAAGAAAGACTCAATCCTAAGGGGTAGTTCCTCCACACAAGGTTAGGCAAGATACTTACATCAAAGACGACAACCCGGTACTCAAAAGTGAACTTCTAGGGCGAAAAGATCTCCGGACGGCTCAAAATCAACTAAAACAACTTCAAAATACACATAAATGTATAAGGAACTATTCTAAATAATAAAGTTTCAGTATTTACAAATTTATAAAAATTGACCCAAAAGTTGACCCCCGGGCATGCACCTCGGAACCCGAGAAATTTACAAAAATTCGATTACCCATTCCGATACGAGTTCAACCATACTAAATTTATCAAATTCCGATACCATTTGGTCCTTCAAATCATGATTTTTCATTTTAGAAATTTTCTTTCAAAAGCCACATTCTTCCTCAACTAATAACACAAATTAAATGATAAAAAAGCAGAACTAATTCATGAAATATAATTAATTCTAGTGGAAGAATATTTACCCATTCGATTTGTGTGAAAAAACCTCAAAGAATCGCCCAAAATCGAGTTCTAGAAGTCAAAANTTATATAACTTCTGCCCATGTCTTTACTCATCGCGATCACGGAAAATGTTTCGCGATCGCGAAGTACAAAAATTTCCAGCCTAAAATTTGCTCTTCGCAATCGCGAAGAACAAATGCCCAGCTCTTCCAAGAGCCTCTAGTATAATGGACATAACTTTTTGTACAAAACTCAAAATTGCAAATGGTTTGACTTTTTGAAAACTAGACACCAAGGGAAACAACTTGAATCCTATGCAATTTTGTTTGAAAATTCCTTAGAGATTTTGAGATATAAGTTGCTAAAATCAGTCCTATGCAACACAATGCGATTTCCAAATACTTCCCGGACATGCTGTAGTGTAGCAACCATAACTCTTTGTACACAAATCCAAATTCCAAAAGGTTTGATTTTCTGAAACTTAAACTCAAAGGGATACAAATTTCGTTTTTGGATCATCTCCAAATTCCTTATAGATTTCAAGATACAAGCTTCCAAATAGAGTCAGTGCAGCAGAACATTTCCTCTACGCAATCGCGAAAGGCCTTCCGCGATCGCGATTCACTGGCCCATTTCTCTCATTTTACTCATCACGATCGCGATCAATTCCTCGCGATCGCGTAACACACTGCTGTAGCCAAAAACCAGCAACTATAAATGGCCTAGAAATGGTCCAAAACCACCCCAAAACTCACCCGAGCCCCTCGGGACCCCGTTCGAACGTGCCAACAAGTCTCAAAATATATCACGGACTTAGTCGAGGCCTCAAATCACATCGAACAACGCTAAAAACACGAACTGCACTCTTATTCAAGCTTTATGAACTTTAGAACTTTAAACTTCTATATTCGAAGCCGAAACCTAGCAAATCACGTCCGATTGACCTCAAATTTTGCACACAAGTCACATTCAACATTACGGACCTGCTCCAACTTTCGGTATCGCATTCCGACCCCGATATCAAAATTTCCACTTCCGGTGAATTTCTCTAAAACCTTCAAATTTCTATCTTTAGCCAAATGACTTCAGAATAACCTACGGACATCCAAATTCACTTATGATCACTCTCCAAACTCCAGAATTACCATACGAAGCTATTCCCAGGCTCGGAATCCCAAACGGACATATTTATCACTGAAATGCCTTCCAACCCAGATTTATGAAATTCTTCTAAAATTCTATCTTCCATAATATATGCCGAAACGCTCTCGTGTTATCCAAATCCCAGTCCGAACATACGCCCAAGTCCGAAGTCATCATACGAACCCGCTGGAACTTTCAAATCCTGATTCGGAGGTCATTTTACCCAAAATTCCAATCTTAGTTGATTGTTCAAACTTAAGGCTTCCGAAATGAAAATTTTCTTTCCAATTCGACTTCGGATTATCCGGTAACTGAATCTAACCACCCACGCAGGTCGATATATACAATGTGAAGTTGTTCATGACCTTACGCCACAAAACTGAGCTGAAATCCTCAAAATGACCGGTCGGGTCGTTACACAACTAGAAGAGGTATTGCTTTAAAAATGGATAAAAAAGCATCGAGATTTTGTTGAACCTGAACTTGTTTTTAAAAAATTTCTCAAAAATGATTATCTGATCTTTAATTTTAATCAGGAGGACAAGCACCAAACGTGTTACGAGTTAGATACACCAGACACTTTCTTAGACCCATAATTTCCACAGCTGATCAAACTGAAGTTCAGGTGCCACCGGTAAGTGGCGTACCAACGGAAGTTAGCCAACTTTTGAGAAGTATGTTCCTCAGTGGTGAACTTCAAGCTTCTACACCTGCAGGTGCAACTTTAGATAACGTCGTTGACAACATAGGGATATTAGGTGTATCTTCTGGACCATCAATTATAGAACCAAGAAGTGCTCGTGAATCAGCTGCTGAAGTAAGTGTATTTTGCACCATGAATGTTAAATACTACAATCTTATGGACAATTCTATTAATTTTTTATTGTGACAATTTAGTCTAAACTTACACAACTTGCATATAGACTCAACTTTTGTTCTAAGCATCGATGTGGTGTGCAGATTGGTAATGAAGATGTTGGGACCTCTCATCGACAAACAGATGAAAGCCCATCACATGCAAAACGACAAAGGGTATTATTATACTACTAGAATTTTACTTATTGTTCCTTCCATTATTCCGGTAGTTTGAGTTCTTTCATCCACTCTAGATAAGACCTCTTCTCGTTGCTTCCACATATGTAGAACCTTATAATTTAAGGAAGAAGAAAACAATATAACACGAGAAAGTGGCGCAATTTCAAATTGTCTCAACTTCAAACAAAATAATAGTACAAGTTTCAGTTCGACTAACTCCTCCTTAAATCCATTGACCAGTGACGGAGCCAGAAATTCCGGTAAGGGGATTCACAAAAATACAAGAATACCGTACTTGGGATTTGAACTACGACATAAGTAAATTTTGAACTTTTACCACTACATTAGAAGCTTCTCTTATGTCAAGGGATTATATAAAAAAAAATTATTATTATTATCCTCTTTTTTTTGTATAATAGGCGGATTCTCCCCTGCCTTTGACTTAGGATTTCTGTAGCATTTAGCTTAAATATTCCTTAGTTTCCCTGTGGACATGTATGTTTAAGTGGATTTTTATTCTTATAAATAAAAGTCTTACCATTGATTCACAACAACTATTCATATATTGCTGCACATTCAAGAATATGTTAAACCTTTCAATTAGATTCTGATAATTCAGAGGGTGTATGGAATATTTGGATTCATTTGTGTTAACTTCTAATTATGGTAGGTGTTGAACATGCTTATTAATTTAGTTTTTGGTTTCTCTTTTTGACACAGAAGGAGTGATGCCTTTCTTGTGGGAGCCTATATATTGTTGTAGTACATCATGTGTTGGGGTATTAGATGGCGATGAAATGTTACCAATTACTAATAGACAGTTTCATCATTCTTCAGCTTCGTGGAACTTTGTTGTAATTTTCTTGTCTGTTTTATGACTATCTTTTACTGGATTGATATTTCGTTAAAAACTTATGACATAGGGTTTTAAGTTTTTTAGTCATTGGTGTTGTCTTTTCATGATATATGATTTTACATATGTTGCCTTCAGATTATATAGTAGGAAAGCTATACGATATGTATATATATATTTGCAAGTATTCCTTCTTTGTCTGGATGCTATACTGAAATTATCCAAGTAAAGTGGTCATCGGACTAGGTCATAATTTAGAGACGATCATGATTTTGCGTTTATGGGTTTTGGAATCTAGAAAAGACAGTTTACTAGTTTCTAGATAAATATGCATTTCAGTATAGGGGGAAAGCTCTCGGATATCTGTCCGTAGTTCCAATTTAAATATGAAATGCAGTACAGGGGGAAAGCTTCCGGATCTCGGTCCATAGTCCCAATTTAAATATGCAAATCAGAAGTATGTCGGATACAGCTTAATTAAACAGTCCACAAAAAATCACAGGCAAGAATAGAGTAAAGCTACCTAAGCATGGTGCAACTAGTAGCAAATAAGAGGAAATCAAGTAAGGACAGGTAGGCATGCTTACTCTTAAGCTAACTACTCAGTTAAGATAGGAAACAGTAATATAGTAACGAAACTGAGTGATTGCACGGAAGTAAAAATGGAATTTTAGCAACAATGACCCGTGTACGCACTCATCACCTCACGTACACGGCGTCCACGTAACACAATCAATATAAAAATGCCTAAGGGGAAGTCCCCAACACAAAATTAGGCAAGCCAATTACCTTGATTGCGCTGATCAACTCAATACCACGCTCTTGCCACGAGTATCCGACTCTGGGTAGCCCAAATCTATTCAAATCTATTGCATAATGTAAGTATCACTTCAAGGGAACAAAATAGCTAATTATTTCTAAGCTAATACGCGAAAATAGGACATTCGCCCAAAAAGTTCCTCGGGCCCACGTCTCGAAATCGGGTAAAATTTATATTTCCCGAACACCCATTCGCTCATGAACCCACTCGAACAAGAATCAACAAAATCCGACGTCTAAATCTCCCTAAATCCTCATATTTCTACTTGGGGAAGTTTCATCCCAATTTCATGGTTTTTCATCCAATTTCATTGATTAGATTGAGGAAATTGATAGAGATTATTGATATACAAATGGATTAAGGTTAGAAAACGTTACCTATGATTCTCCTCTTCAAATCCCACTGAAAATCGCCATCCGAGCTCACAATCGATTTTGGAGTTATGAATTTCAAACCCTCGGATTTTGGTATAACCAACCTAGATGCTTCGCACCTGCGATACTGGGATCGCACCTACGGAAACACAATCGCAGGTGCGGAAACTCATTAAAAGACCTGGGGTCGCACCTGCGGTGGCTAGGTCGCAGGTGCGGCTCCGCACCTGCGGTTACTCTTCCGCGCATGTAAGTCGGGCCAGCCTAAGCTACGTCCGCACCTGCGTGCACCCCTTCGCACCTGCGTGTCCGCACCTACGAAAATACTATCGCATGTGTGAGACACCAGAACCAAAATGGTTCAACTGCTCTTAAATTCCCAAATTCACCCGTTGGGCATCCGAAACAACCCAGGGGACCTCAACCAAACCTACACACTGACCCTAATACCTTGTTCAAACTTGGTCGAGCCTTAAAAACACATCTCACAACATCAAAATCATCAATTATGCATAGATTCAAACCTAAGAACTTATGAAATTTCTAGAATTCACATCCGATGCCGAAAACATCAAAACTCATCCGAATGACCTCACATTTTGCACGCAGGTCACAATTGGCATTACGGACCTGCTGTCTCTTTTGGAATTCCATTCCGAGTTCATATCAAAATTTCACCTATCGACCGAAATCGCCGAAATTCTAACTTTCGCCAATTCAAGCCTAAATCTACAACCAACCTCGAAAACACATTCTGAACAGGCTCCTAACCTCGAAATCACCCAACGGAGCTAACGGAGTCGACGGAATTCCATTCCGGATCCATCTTCACACAGCTCTAGCTACGGTCAGATTTCTAAAGCTAAATTCCACATTTATGGACTATGTGTCCAAAATCACTCCGGATTTCATCACTCAACGCTCTGACAAGTTCCAATAACATAAATAGACATGAGAGAAGCGGTTAATAGGGGATCGGGGTGCTAATTCTCAAAATGACCGACGGGGTCGTTACACTACTCCTTATACTTCTCCTTCTTCTTCTTCTCCTCATTCTTCTTATACACCTATATACAGTGTATCACGAATATTTTCACTACTGTGATTATACATCTTTATTAACTTTTATACACATTTATACAACTATATATATAATGTATGTATAAAAGTGTACAACATTGTATAAAAGTGTATAAGCATCTCTGGCAAACTTTTTGTACAATTTTCACTTACAATTCCTGTATAAAACTAGTCCAAATCTCCAGCAAATAATTTCATACTTGTTATATAACCTATTTAGGCTATTTCTAATAAGTTCAAACAATACCCACTCTAAATTTCTCACAAAATCATATTCGATATTTAACAAGATTAGCATTAAAGGAGATGAGATTTTAGGTTTCTCGCGTCTGTTTTTGCTTTTTGTAGTTGTGATAGGTATGTATAAACTTGAGCAAAAAAGTGAATAAAAACTCATGGATATTTTACGCCTAAAGATATACAAAATCATAAAATGGAAAAAAAAAAAAGAAATTTGGAGAAGTATTGGTTATGGGAGAAGGCACGAATGAGTGTTGACTGAGCATTTCGATCAATGATTACACTAAAAATGGGGAACTGATTTGATTTCATTTTTGTTTGCATATGATTCTTTTGTATTAATTTATTATGGGTGAAAAATGAGGAGAGAACTACAATAGGGGTAGGTAAGTGTCGAAAAAAGATGAGATTGTTATAGTTAGAGGGAATGAGAAAAGAAAAGATCTTATTGATATTTTGCTACATATTTATAAACTTATAACTGGGCTAAAATAGTGCAAGGTTAACTTATGGAATGCAGTATTCTGTAATTTTGTCAAATTAAAATACGTACAAGAATAGTGTGTAAGAATATTCACATGTAAACTAGTGCTTTAGATATGGTATGTATTCCGTCAGTTTAGCTAGTTAAAACTTCAAATATTTCCTTTTAAATAGTGATTTATTTTGATTCATTACAGTAGGTAACACTAGGGTGAGACCTAATGATCTTTCTTTNAAAATAATAAATATGATTAAACTAAGATTTAATTTTATACCAAAACGACTTCTTGCATCACTAGAAATCTATGATCTAAGGTGTCAGGAGGCAGAAAAAGATGTCCTAACTTGCTTCATATATCCTGAATGAGGGAATTAAGGTATAATAACATAATTTGACATATTATAATATGTTACTTAAACTTTCCTGCAATTACATTTTATGTGAATAAATTGTACAAAATTTTTTTTTACGATCACATCACTAAAAAAGTAAGTAATTAGGTTATTAACTACTACCATGCATTCATTTTATTTCTTTTTCTGCCCATTCTCATTATATTAATCTGCATACCGGATTCATAAACAAGCGAGAAGCACAATCTGATATGGTTTTCCTTTTATGCATGGTAAATACATAAAAGGGAAGATAATCAAACTTATAGTGTACTTAAATCAGTGAGAACTTAGGCTCATAGCGGATTGGGCTGTTACATATAGTATCAGAGGCACTCCACGTGCAACCTTGAATGGTGGTGGGAAAAACCTCAGCGAGGACGCTAAGTCCTATCAGGGGGTGTATATGACACCTTAAGCGAATCCCACATCGACAAAACACGGGAGAGAAGCTGGGTATTTAAGTAAACAGGCCTTAGACCCTAGAGACGCATTAAAAACCCGTGAAAACCTAGGCCCAAAGTGGACAATATAACTAACGGGCTGGACTGTAATAGTTACACATATTCTTTTACTTGTAAATTTAAAATATGTGTATTAAATAGAGAGATTTGCAAAAGAATACAACTCTCCACACTATACTGTACCTACGTAGCCATGTTTTAAGTTTACAGCTACATAGCTCATTATTTTACTTTACAGTATTTTTACACCCAATATATAACATTATACAACATATTTACTTGTTTAAATATTATATAATATATTAATATTGTATAATATTATATACAAAAATTAAGTTTCGTCCTCCTACGAAATTTAATTCATGAAAAATATCATCAAATAATTTTACCTCCCATAGCAAAACTTTATACCTTATTTATTATAAATAATTATCCTTTTAAAATATTATTTTCTAAAGCTACCTTTTAGGTTTTATAGCGAAACATGTATTTATGGTCAGTTCCTACTTTTTAGCCATTTGATACGCTGGGTAATATTTTTCTTTCTCCTACTTTCTGTTCTTTCTCTCACAAGACCACCGTATAGTATACAACTTCAGAAATCAAGATCCCTCTCCGCAATCTCTTTCTCTCAACGTCAGTCTCTTCTCCATGAATACAATAAAGTTTCTCCACTAATTCATCTCCATTGTCTCGCGAAATTTTCAAATTGTTTTGCTCCAGAAAGTTATGGTAAGTGTTAAAGTTGTTAGATTTTCGCTGGTACGTACGTTGCTTCTTCTGATTCCCTTTACAATTTTTTAGAAATAATCACCATTGTTTTGCTTTCACCAAAAAACCTCAAATTTTCATCTCCAATGGCTGATTCAACAACTCACAAGAGGGTTACCCGACATCGAAACAAGCCCAATTTGAGAAATCTTCGAAAGAATCAATACTTCCTGATGCGGAAAAGAGAAGAAAACTTATGGATGATGATTCAAGGGTTAAGGGAAAAGATACTTTTTTTTCACTGTATTCAATGTATCTCGATGTATTCCATGTATTTCATTGTATTTATTGTCTTTAATTTTTCTACTTTTTTCAATGTATTTAAATGTATTCAAGTTAATTATATAATTTCAAAGCTTCACTTTGTTTCACTGTTTTGTCCAGCAGTATATATTCAGTAATATGTATTCAATGTATTGTAGAATGTATTCATATATTTTTTTTAATTAATATAATTTATGTATTCAAATGTATATATGTATTCAAATGTATCTGCAGTATGTATTCATATGTTTTGCACTATAGATGACCTGCTATACTTCATGTAGTAAATGTATTATATGTATTTAAGTGTATTCAATATAATTATATAATTTTAATATACAAATTTATTTGTAAAGATACCACTAAAAAATATTTTAGCAAACATACCACTAAAAATGAAAGGATGGATTGAATCTCTGAAGATTGCTCTATTTTTGGGGTGTTTTTCGGCTGAGAATCTTTTCTATAACTAGAAATACAAATTTTGCATGTTATAATTGAGTTTGTTGAGTTATATTAGGAGTCTATTGCGTTAATTGATTCACTTGCCATTTTTAAACAGCTGAAGACCTTTTCTTTCGCAGATTTTCGTTATTGTATTCGCGAGAATTCACGAATACAACTCGCGAATACATATGAATACAGTCTATGTTTAGCTGGACTTACTTATTTTTCGCCGAGTTTTGCAACTGTATTCATGAATACAGTAGCTTGAATACATCGAACACACTCTATAACAAGTGAAAACATAACTATAAAAATTAATTAAGTAAATGATAACTATAGCAAATTAAAACCCACTAAACAATAGTCATTTCTGAAAATTCCTCAAAAATTTATCGAAAACTTTACATTATAACCACCAACTTCTAGATGATATCCCAAGCCAACTCCAATCTCTGTTTATCAACAATTTCAATAAATCATGATATCTATTTGTGAGTTTTCATGCTTTTAAATATCCAAACAATGAAATTTTAATTTTTCACTTTATTCACCCAACAATGTTTAAATCTATAATGATAAATATTCATATCACAATCAAATATGTTCCTAACGAAAACCTTTTTAATCAGAGACAGAGCTACGATTTAAAGTGTATGAGTTCAAAATTTTAACATAAGACCATGACCTAAAACTAGTTTTTATTTCTTAATAAGTTATGTTTTTTAAGGAAAAAAAAGCGACAATTTTAAAAGAAAAAGTAACAGAAAAACGCGCTGCTTTCATGGGGAATTGAACTCAAGCATTTTCCCTGGAACACAGACCTTTGTCACTGAACCCAAACCCCCAAACCCCTTTTATTGTTGGGTTGGCGTGCTATATATATTTCAACACAAATATAGAGTTCGAGAAAAAGTCATTGCATTCGCCCGAACCCACACACTCTACTGTAGCTCTGCCCCTTTTTTAATATCCTATTAATAGGTAAAACAAAATTTAAAATTATATACTTCATCTGTCATAATTTATGTGATAGTGTTTGAATTCCGAGAGTCAAACCATTTTTACTTTGATTGTGATTTGGTAATATGCCTTTTAAAAAAATTTGAATGGGTAATTATTGTATCTTATAGTATTATTTGTATAGATTACAAATATATAAATTTTATTTTTAAAAAATAAATGTTATATACTTGTATTTGCGATTAAAATTAATTCATTTGATGCTCAAAATCGCTAACCGGCACATAATGAGCTTAAAAAAAGAGTGTAAAATTGATTGGGAAAAGTACCCCACCTATACTTCCCCGTAAGAATATAGTTTGCTTATTTCTATTGAGAGATATTAAAAAAATAGCCAGATTTATAAGTGGTCATTCAAAAGTAGAAATCGAAATTTAGCCACTTTCATGTGAAGATAAATCTGAACGAATACACTGTTCAAAATCCGAAAAATACTCCAGCATAAGATACTAGAATTCCAGTATAATATATTGGAACTCCAGTATAGGGGTGAAAAAATGGTTAAAAGAAAACAGTTAACCACCCATATTATCTACTAAAAAATGGGTTGAATAATGAACTTTTTAAAAACGGGTCAAATATGGATAAGAACCATATTATCCATTTAGAAAATAGATAACCAACGAGTCTAACTTTTACATTTGTAAAGCCTCAAATTGGGGGATCCTCAAGTTAGGGAGACTAAGAATTCTCCCAAAAGTGATCATATGCAAGAAGTAATGGATAATATGGTTACCCATATTATCCGCAGGTTAACCCATTTTTTATCCGTATTAAATATGGTTCGGGTCAGATAATTTATCCATTTTTAATTACCCGTTTTCGATCCGAACCATATCCGACCCGATTTGCCACTCCTACTCCAGTACATTATACTGGAGTTCTAGTATAATATACCAGTCTAGCATAATATGCTGGAATTTCATACACAGATACTCCAATCTCCAGTATATTATGCTGGAACTTTTTGTGTTGCAGCAAAATAATGGCTATTTTTCAATGACTTTGCAAACGCCAGCTATTTTTCAATGACCTTGCAAACGCTGGCTATTTTTCAATGACCAGTCCGAAAACTGGCTAGCCCGTGCTATTTTTACATTTCTATTTAGTGATGACAGTTCATGCTTCAACATATAGAGTCTGTTTGGCTTAGCAGATTTAAATAACCGATAAGCATTAAGTTTTGAAAAATACTTTTTAGTGCTAAAGTTGATTTAATAAATAAGCAGTAATGTATTTTAATAAGAGTGCTGAAACTGATAATAAGTAGCTGATGTGTTTGATAAAAAAATATTGATAATTTTTTTTTATGCTAAGTTGACTCAGATGTCCTTAAAGCTATTTACACTAGTTAAAACTGATTATTACAAATACTTAAATTCATTATTTCATATGAAATTATATTTATGTCTCATTTATTATTTTAATTTTAAATTTTATTAGATTGATTTATAATAAACTAACATACTGTATAGGGTAAAATATGTTGTGCTAAGTGGCCGCTTAAGAGAGTGACACATGGAGCCTAAGTCGGGGATAGTTAAAACGGAAGGCAATTGTCCCGTTTGTTACCGAAGGAATGACACTCGTAAAGATGCAATCAATACCCTCCACCCGATAGCATTTACTGGAGAATATTTCACAATATTTAGTGCACTGCCCGTTACAGAGAATTTGACATTTATGCTCACCATTACACCTTCTTCAATGGTCTCAGGGGCGGATTTATAGGCAGGTAAATAGGCACGTTAACCTATGATCTCTCCGTCAAATTAGGTATTTTACGTACGTAATTTTTAGAATTGGTCTAATATTATCTGCAGGCACCCATGCTCCAAAGAGGCTAAATTGTGCACTTGCTTGAATGATGCATTATTTTTATGGAGGAGTAGGGATCAAATCCCACTTAATACATTTTTCTCTCCTTTCTTTAGTGGTGTACCCATATTATAGAAATCCTAGATCCGCCTTTAAATGGCCCTCATAATTGATATTAAAGGACATGATCCTAGGACCTTGTTTTCTAGGTGCAACTATAAATAATGAGCTTTGTTATCATTGAAAAGGGGACGACTTTTCTGGAAAACTTATGCTACAATCGATTCAAAGCTTTATACAACTCTATCTTCTTATTCCTTGATTTCATTACTGTTGTGCCCGGAAGCTCTGCTCCTAGAATTACTATTTCTGCGATTTTATCTTCACTCAAGGCAAATTATTTTGTGTTTCTTCAATTAGTATTTTGGGATCGAATTAATTCACTTATCTAGAAACCACGTATAAATTTAACTATACTGTTTTACGGGTAAACAGTTTGGCGCCCACCGTTGGGCCTAGACGGCCGTGTAATTAAGTTAATCCTTGCCTCTTTTACTAACGTGTTTTGATTATTTGTCTTAGCAAAAAGTCATAAAAAATGGCAGATAATGATGTTAACAACACACACAATCTTGAGGCTCAAGGAAACTAGCCTCATCATGGGGATTCAGTTAGTGACACCCACAGTGAGGGGAACGGTGCCACTCCGGTCCAAGATAGGCGGTATCCACGACATGTTCGAGAGGCGACTCCCAATGATACTGAAGAGGAGTATGTTGCTAATGTGGTAAGGGTCCTACAAGAGAAACAAGTGATCCTTCTAGGCGACCACACGCGGCAAAATAAGGTTATGAAGGAGTTGAAGCAGGCATTATCGGGGTCTTCCAATAACGCGAACATACGAGGTCCAGTGCCTCCCGGGGCTTCCACAAATCAAATAATGCAGAGGGACAAAAACAACACCACAAAGGGCAAGGTTGGATCCGATAGGGCTACGGAAGCTTATCCGGTACCAACAACGATTACAAACCCTTCAAGAGCGAGCTCTTACGGTTTATGAGGGAAGTGAACGCTCGCATGGACCAAATCACGGGTGCACCAGCGGTGCTGAAAGGGCCAGACTCAAGGAAGTATACTTAGTGATAAAGACCACTCTTTTTTGAAGTATTGGATGGTGATATGTGATATAATATTATTTTGGAAAGACCGTGGGTGCACGAGATGAGAGTTGTATCATCAATGTATCATCAGTTGCTGAAATTCCCAATGCCCGAATGAATCAAATAGATAAGGGGCGACCAATCGGCGGCAAGGGAGATAAATGAAATTTCGGTATTAGTAGTAAAGGGAAGGAGGGAGATGAATGCAATTCCGGTCTTTAGTAGTAAAGGAAAGAAGCACACGGCATAGCAACTACAGGAACTGGCGCTCGCTCCTGAATTGAATGAAATTAGTCAAGGGGAAGAATTCAGAATCGTATTAGGTGCCGAGATATTTCCAAGTACTAGACGATATAGATGCAACAAAATGTACAGCGGAAGAGATCGAAAAAGTTGCATTGTTCGAAAAGTTCTTATAAAGAAAGTTCCACTTGGGGATAAAACTGCACCCCGAGCTCAGGTCTGGCTTTATTGAATTTCTTAAATATAATGCCGATTGTTTTGCGTGGTCGCATGCGGACATGACAGGTATCCCAACAGAAGTGGCCATACATAAGCTAATATTAGATCCCGACATCCCTCAGTAAGACAAAAGAAATGCCCTATTGCGGAGGTCAGGAATAAATTCGTCAAAAAAGAGGTAACTCGCCTACTTGAGATCGGTTTGATCCGAGAGGTAAAGTATCTAGACTTGCTAGCTAATGTAGAAGTAGTTCCTAAGAAAAACAATAATTTTTGCATGTGTGTATATTATAAGGACTTGAATAGGGCGTGCTCAAAAGATTAATTTCTACTGCCAAACATCGATCAAATGATTGATGCAATGACCGGGCACGAGTTAACGAATTTCCTCAATGCTTATTTCGGGTAGAACCAAATTAAGATGAACCTAGGGGTTAGGAAAAAACTTCATTCATAATGGATTTTGGCACATATTGCTACAATGTGATGCCCTTCGGGCTGAAGAATGCCAAATCCACTTACCAGTGGCTCGTAAACAAGCTGTTTGAAAAATAGATAGGAAAAACTATGGAAGTTTATATAGATGATATGCTCCTTAAGTATTTGAACGCATATGATCATCTTAAACATGCAAGAAACTTTTGACATTCTAAGGAAGCATAACATGAAGTTTAACCCCGAGATGTGTGCATTGGGGGTTAGCTTTGGAAAATTCTTAGGATTCTCTGTATCGCAAAACGGGATTGTGGTAAATCCCGATAACATCAAAGTCATCAAGGATATCCCAGACCAATTGTCAAGTGTGAAAGGAGTTCAAAGGCTCACAGGGAGATAGCCTGCTTTGAGCAAGTTTATTTCTCGGTCATCAAGGAAATGCCACTGTTTCACGCTGCTAAAAAAGAAAAACAATTCTGAATGGACCTCGGAATGCCAGCAGGCTTTGAGAGAGTTGAAAAGATACTTGTCAAGCCCTCTGTTACTTTCAAAACCGAAGGAAGGTGGAATATTGTTGGTCTACCTCGTAGTCTCGAAAGTAGCAGTAAGTGCAGTTTTAGTTTGTGAGGACGAAGGTACGCAATCTCCCATTTATTATGTTAGAAAAATTTTAACGGGAGAAGAAACATGCTACCCGCATTTGGAGAAGTTGGCCTTAGCTCTCGTAGTCTCCGCTCGGAAGATGAGGCCTTACTTCCAATGTCATCCGATAACTGTGGTAACCACATTTCCCCTGGAGAACATCCTTCACAAACCCGAACTCTCGGGTAGATTGGCTAAATGGGTCGTCGAAGTGAGTGAATTTGAAATTAGAATATAAACAAAGGACAACGATTAATTCACAAGTTTTGGCCGACTTTGTGGCCAATTTCAGTCCGAGATTGCTGCCTCTAGCGACCAACGAGGCAATAATGGTGTCAGAATTGACATCGGGAGTTTGGACCTTATTTACTAACGAAGCCTCTGACGTGAAGTGGTGCGAACTTGGCATAGTATCAACCACGCCTTCAGGAGAAACCCTATGGCAAGCCATCAAAACAGCCCTATTAACTAATAATAAAGTAGAGTATGAGGCTTTGAGTGTGGGACTCGAACTGGCCCAAAGACTAGATTTGGAGGTCATAGAAATCAAATATGGCTCCCAGCTGGTGGTAAATCAGGTCTACGGGATCTTTGAAAACAAAGAGGAGCGCATGCAACAATATGTAGTGAAGGTTCAGGCTGCTGGATCGATTCCGGGAGTGGTCGATTACACATATCCTAAGGGAAGAAAATGCAGAAGCGGATGCACTAGCTAACCTTGGTTCATCAACAAAAATGAAGGGATCAAATTTTGTATGGTAGTACAATTCATACACTTGGTCCTGGATGTGGATAGATACTATAAGGTAAATACGACTAATTTTGTCTAAGACTTGAGGAATGAGATCATCGATTATATCAAACACGGAAAGTTGCTCGAAGACTCCAAGGCGTCTCGGACACTACGCGCTAAAGCAAAATATTATAGCTTCAAATGAGGCCAACTGTACATGAAACCGTACCAAGACCCACCGACGCAATGCTTGGTAGCGTCCCAAGCTAACCACATTATACGAGAAGTCTATGAAGGAATATGTGCAAACCATTAGGGCGCAAATTACTTAGTGCTGAAACTAGTAAGGGCAGGATATTATTGACCCCGAATGGAACAAGACGCCAAAGATTTTGTGCAAAAATGTGATAAATGACAATGCTACGAACCACTTGTACATCAACCAACAGAACCATTACACTCAGTTCTATCTCCATGGTCGTTCATGAAGTAAGGATGGATATTGTCGGACCGCTCCCACCGGACCCCGGTAAGGTAATTTTTTTTAAATTTTAACTGACTATTTTTCTAAGTGGGTTGAAGCACATCCTTATTAGAAGATCAACGAACGTGAACTGGTGGATTTCTTATGGGAGAACATAATCTGCAGGTTTGGAATACCAAGAGAGATAACATGCGAAAATGGGCCACAATTTGTTGGGGCGAAATCACAAAGTTCCTTGAAGATTTGAATATAAAGAGAATCACATATACACCCTATCATCCGAGCGCAAATGGTCAAGTGTAATCAACGAACAAAGTGATTATACAAAATCTCAAAAAAAAAGGTTGGAAGCGGCTAAAGGTAATGGAATGAGGAACTACACTGAGTGTAATGGGCATACTAAAACACGGCCAAATCGTGCACGAGAGAAAATCCTTTTTCCTTTGTGTACGGAGCAGAAACCTTAATCCTGATGGAAGTAGAAGATCCTACCTTAAGATATTTCCAGGAAAGCGAAGAGACAAACAACAAAGCGATGTTGGTCAACTTGGAGATACTCGATGAATGCAGAGACTTGGCACATATTAGAATGGCAGCCTAGAAGCAGAGAATGGAAAGATATTAAAATCGAAGAGCCAACCTCCATCATTTTAAAGTGGAAGACTTGGTTCTAAAGAAAGTAACTCAAAACACCTGGGAACTCAAATCAGGGAAGCTAGGTCCAACCTGGGAAGGCACCTACCAGATTTCAGCTATCACCGGGAAAGATTCGACGAGTTAGAGAATCAAGATGGAGAAAATTTGACAGGCAACTGGAACGTGGAACACCTCAAAAGATATTATTGCTGACAAACATCGCCCGTACTAAAAGTATGTGTTGAACTCTTTTTCCCTTTGTCTAGTTTTTGTCCCGATCAAATTTTTTTGGCAAGGTTTTTAATGAGGCACTGAAAAGCATATTATGGAAAAAGTTTCCACAGCAGCAATAAGACTTTAATATCAAGGCACACAAGCGAATAACCCCTCTGGGGCGGTTAGATAATCTTAGTTTCGATGGCAAAATTCCCATGGGGAAAGTCACTTTGCTATCAAGCAAAGGTTACCCGACCGTTCACAAGTGCAAATCACTAGAGGATTGTTAGATAGTGTTTTGCTCGATAGCATAAATTCCTAAGGGGAAGCGAAGTTTGTTACCGAGCTGAAGATTGTCTAGTAATTCATTAGTGGGATCCTCGAAGGTGCAAGATTTCTAGTGATCCAATTCGTATTCTTCGCATCTGAACATTGGTTGGGGTGGGGAATGATATGAGAATACGACAACAATGACTGCCACATCAACCGGAACATGAAAATCGGGGACATAGTTATATCATCGGGATCGGGGACTGCGCAGCCAGCCCCGTACAAACAAATTGTATGAATTAGCCACAAGAAATTGCAATTTCTTTTTAGCATAACGAATGCTTATGTACTTTTTGAAAAAGTAAGGAATACGGTAAAGTCCTTTTATTTTATATCTTGTTTCTTGTCTAATCGATGAATTGATTTTATCATTTGAAAGTTAAACAAGTACTTCAAATACTAGTGCCATAATGAACAGGAGACGTCCTCTTCAATATTACCGTAAACATTAGAGGGACCTCTCTTATAAAAACCCTCACGGTAAAGGGTTGATTTTGAAAGAATTTTTGCCGGAAATCCAAATGCTTTCAGGGAAAAACACACCCAAGGCTTTACATAATAATACACAAACTATAAAATTTACGCAAAACACTTAAACAAAAGAAAAAAGAGAATTCAAAGATTAAAACTTGCATAAATGTTCAAACGAAAGAAAGACTCAAACAATAATTGCGCAAAAAGATGTCTTTATTTACAATAAATGTGCCAAAGCGGCACAGATACAAAAGTTGGAAAAAGAAAAAAAAAGCTAAACTGTTGCATCTCCGGAACCCAGAGGAAGAGAATTGTCCGCACCCCCCAGGGGAAGTGGGTAGATCCGCCGATGTCTCAACATTTTGGCCCTCATGAGTTTGGCCTTCAACATATTCGCCTTCGGTTTCCTCTTAGTTCCCAAAGTTTTAGAATCAGAACCGGAATAAACGAAAGCATCAGGCTCTGCCAAGAGACCTCTTTTAGCAGCTAACTCAAGCTCACGAACCTTAGCAATTTCGGTATCAAAGTCAATGTTACCCGATTTCGCCTCTTCCAAGATTTTCCTCCTTATGTTGTAAATAACATAAGTTTTCTCAACAAAGAAGGAAGCCACTTGACGCTTAAGTTCTTCTTTGAGTTGGGTTACCTCAGTAGAAAGGTTTTCCCAGACGGATCTAACAGATCTGAGGCTAACATAAAGGTTGCATACAGTTGAGCTAAAGAGCCAATTATGCTCAATAGTATTCCTATACTTCTCCTCCAGCTGGGAATGTTTCACCCCCGTAGAAGCATGCTCTTTAGTTTTGGAGTTCAAGGCTGCCTCTAAGTTGGTCAATCTTTCAGCGGAGGTAGCATCGCGATCGGTTGCAGCAAGAATGACACTATGGACCTCAGCCCATTTGGCCTCATCAAATTGAAACCTTAGCGGGCCAATCTATTGGATAAGGGGTTCCACTTCTTGCTCGCTTTGCTGCAACTGAGCCTCCAACACAACGGCCTCAGCAGCTTTGGCTTCCAATTCTGAGAGGCGAGCAGCAGTTTTCTCCCGCTCGGCCAAAAGTTGATCCCGTGCGGAGGTAATTTCTTCTTTCTCCCTAATCAACCTCTGGAGGCCCTCGGAAGCAAGGAAGTTGGCCTAAAAAACAAGAAAGGCAAACTCATGATATTTTCAGTGAAAGACAGAAGAAATGACAAAAGAAGTGAAGAATGTACCGTTGTGGCATTGTGCATGGAATTGTTCAACAAGAACTTTCTCGAGAAATCTTGTATCTTTTTCTGAAGCCAAAGGCTTCAGATAGTTAGCAAGTTCCACCTAGCGGGATAGCAAATTGCATCCAGTGGAGATCGAGAGAGTAATGTTCCTCCGCCCTTGCGGATCTTTCTGAGGGAGCAACATAATTTTGCCCCAAATTCTCATGACTTGGGGACTGAGGCAGATGCAGCCGGTGGAGATGATGTAGCAGTTGCTGGTTGAAGAGTTGGTAAAGAAGGTGATGAAGTTGATGGCATTGAAGGATGAGAAGCATCTGCGACAAATGCAGTGTTGGTTGTTGGTTGCTCATCAACCGAAGACTGCAGGGGCCTGGTACTCGGCCTCACGGTACCGGACACAGCGACAAGGATCAGTCAACAAGAGTTGTCATTTTCTACCATTTCGAACTCCCCCCAAAGCGCCGAGGCATCGTCCTCGGTTAGTGTAACTAACTCAACAAGTTGAGCATTTTATTAAGATGATAAAGATCGTCGTCTTCCATGTAGAGAAGCTCCCTCATCACTAGCTTCTCCATCATCGTCAATCATCACGGTCTCTATGGCTAGCCCAGGTGGAGGGATCGTCACCATGACTTCCGGAGACGACTCGGGGGTGGCATTCTTTGCCATCTTATTCTTTCCCCACCGCAGAGGAACGCTTTCTTTTTGGTTTCTTGTTCTTCGGAAGGGGACTCCGTGAAGAAATACTTGTACCCGAAGGAGGCCCAGAGACACCTATTCGAGTAAGCGCCTCCTGAAGCAGCCTCGCTGCATTAGTAGGATCAGCTGAAACATCCTCCTCGGGGATGACACCAGAGTCCAGGAGTAGACCTGAATTCAAAAAATATGGAGAAAGGATCAATCAATTTCCTCACGTAAAAAGAAGAAACGAGATGAGTCCAAGTTACCATGATTTTTGGCCTTCCACCCCAATTTAAGGGCCAGTTCTTTCCAAGTACGGATTTTAGCGTAATGACGTCCAAGATTTTCTGGACCCGCTGATCCAAGCCTTCAACCCTAGGTGAAACCCATCGAGTTGCTGAAACAAGCGAAGGAAAAAGGATCAATACGGATATGAAAAAAATATTAAACAAGGAGATTACGAGTGCAGTTCCATAATTCCAGAAAGGATGAAGCCATTACCGGAATAATATCATTGGTGAAAATTGCAACGAACCGTTCCATCCACCCACGGTCTTTGTCATCATCTGTGCTAGATAATATAACATGGTGGCCGTGTTTGCTCAAGTTTATCATTCCCCCGTGAAAGATTTTGGGGGAATAGAGATTCATCACATGATCTAAGGATAGCTCCTCTGCCGTCTCTTGGCACAAACACCGAAGACTAGCAATCGTCCTCCACACAAAAGGGCTTACTTGTGCCAAATAAAGCTGGTAGCGGAAGCATAACTCCACAATAACGGAGTCAAGCTCTCCACTCAAAGAAAACGCTCCAAAAGTAAAGGGGTACATGTAAAAGTATGTAAAACCCTAATTGGGCAGGGTCACTCACTCTGTTAGATCAGGAGCAATAATATCCAAATCTTGGCAGCGGCAATCTTCCTTCACAGGAGAAATACTGGAAGGAAGGATATAAGAAGGATACCTGCTAAGGGCCCATGTACAAGGTCTAGCTGAAGGGAATTTGTCTTTGAACTCTTTTGTTGTAACAAGACTTCTGGGATGATGGTGCTCATTGTTGGAGGAGCAGCGCCCTCGCCTTTGTTCTTGTTCTTTGAGGAGCTGGAATTCTTTGAAGAATAATCATTGTATGTTATGGAAGAAAGAAAAGATTTCTTGTTTGAAGAGATTTAAAGAAAGGTTGAAGAACATGATACAAATTGAATGACGAGAGTTTTAGAGAGTTTGGAGAGTTATGGAGTATGAATGAAGGAGGTTGATGCGTATAAGTAATGGTTTAGGCGGCTAAATTTGCGGCCACGATTACCTCGATAACTGGCAATAGTTATGATGAATCATGGGTTGATGCGTGTTTGGGGCATTAAATGCGGAGAGACGTATGTCTAATCAACCGTCAGAAGCTTTTCATATGGAATCATAGTAATTCCCACCAAAAGGAGTGTTTTTACCAACGTTTCGGTTACACAAAGTTATCTCACCGAAAAGCAGAGGGGCTATTTGTATAGGGTAAAACATGCTATGCTAACCGCTGAAGGTCTAAGGCGGGGAATAGTTAAAACCGAAGGCAATTGTCCTGTTTGTTACTGGAGGGAGTGACACTTCGTAAATATGTAATTAAATACACTTCACCCGGTAGCATTTAATGGAGAATATTCCACATCATTTAGCGCACTGCCCGTTACAGAGAATTGACATTTATGTTCACCATTACACTTTCTTCAATGGCACTCATAATTGACATGAAAGAATGGCATGATACTAGGACCTTGTTTCCTACGTGCAGCAATATTAGTGAGCTCTACTATTATTGAAAAGGGGACAAATTTTCTGGCAAACTTACGCTACAATTGATTCAAAGCTTTATACAATTCTATCTTCTTATTCCTTGATTTCATTATTGTTGCGCCCCGAAGCTCTGCTCCCGGAATTACTATTTCTGCGATTTTATCTTCACTTCAAGGCTAATTATTGCGTGTTTCTTCAATTATTTTATTATTTCTGGATCGAATTAATTCACTTGTCTAGAAATCACATATAAATTTAATTGTACCATTTTACTGGTAAATACATACAATAATTAATAANAATTTGTTAGTAAGAATATAGTTAAATAGAGCACAAAATATTCATATAGAAAATAGAAGTATTATCGAATTATTTATTTCTCATAGAAAATAAATATTCATTTACGAGAATATGCAAACTTGCTCACTCTAGATAATGCCAAAAAAACATCTGATTATTCTTGATGGTGAGAAGGTGATGAAAATATTGTTGGGTTGGGAATATATTTTTAAGAAAAGAAGTATTTTATGGTATAATAATAAAATCTTGATTAAACTAAAAGTGTTTATAAGCTGAAAAATCATAAGTATGACTTTTAGCTTATTTCACGAAGTTGAAGAAGTGTGAGAGTAGGAAGAATCCAAAATGCATTACAGAGAGTCAAACATA
>ML438027.1:1797-15492 GCA_005239525.1 Nicotiana knightiana
TAGAAGTTTTATAATTAGTAGATTAAGTCGCTTACTAAGTGAGATTTCCGCAAAAAGGTAACACTCAATCTCCTTGGTTAATTTAAAGTCATGTATAATCGATTGTATGATGTTTGTTTATTAAATTCAATTATTCTTTCGGTTTCTTTTGTATTTTTAAATAGCGTCGATTTCTTCTTGTTATTTATATATGTATGTTTGGGAATTTAAAAAATTATACTAATCTAAATTTTGTTCCTAACTTTTAATTTTTAGTTCTAATCATTCTTTTGTCATAATCCACGTGAAATTTTAGACTATAGATAGTTCATAAAATTGTTTAAAGGTTTTGTCAACAAAAATACTTTTTTTTTTATTTTGTGATTGTTTGCCATATTTCTTGATTTTAAGTGTTGTCCATGTTTAAATATTTATATCATTCTATTTTCTTGCTCAAATACATTTAAGACTATTAATTTTTAGTTTAATTAAATAAGAATGTGCGGGATGATTCAAAAGTCAGTTGAATACTATGATTCCAATTTTTATTTTTAGGTTTCACGTGCATATTTACTAATTTGAGTGTTATACAAGAATGATTATTTTCCTTTGTACTGTTTGTCCAAGAATTTCATTTAAGTAGTTTTTATTAAACCTTCTTTTATTTTAGTCATAATTTCATTAAATAATGTCATTTTAATCTTTTCAATATTTTGATAACAACAAAACAAGAAGAGTGGTAATTTTTTTTTGTAGCAAGATGAATAACGAACTAATTGAGGACTCGTTGCAAATAAGTAAAATATTAATAAAATATACAAATATATATATCGAATATGAAAGAGACAAAATAAATGGAATACTTTAAATACGTTAGAAAATTTTAGACGTACTTGAAATATTAGCCCATGTGTTCATACCCAAACTTTGGGTTGATATGTTTAAATAATAAGAGGATCATGTGCGCATTCCGCGTCTCGATGCCTTTAGATTTAAAAGTAATTATGTTATAACCATGTGTATATTCCGTACCTTGGTTTAATATTTAATTTCAAAGAAGTACCTTGTGTGCGTTCCGCATCTTGGTAAACACAACTAATAAAAATATAATAATTAATTAAGCGGTAATAAATAAGCCATGATCAATAAAATACAAGAATAGCTAAAAATTGATTTAAGCCTTACATGAGTCAATAAAGCGACCGTGCTAGAACCGCGGGACTCGAGGGGTGCCTTACACCTTCCCCTCGGTCAACAGAATTCCTTACTCAGTCTTCTGTTTTTGTAGACCATAAATTAAGAGTCAAACCATCCTTTGTTAAGGGATTCAAGATAAAAGGTGGCTTGGAACACCAAAACTCAATTCCAAGTGGCGACTCTAAATAATAAATAATCCCTTTTCAAAATGTCACTTCGATTGGAAAAACTCTTCTAACTCAACCTCGTAATAGGGTTGTGGGACATAAAAGAGGTGTGACAGGACTCCTCCACTATATAAAGGGAGTCTGATTATTTGTAAAGCACATTGTAACTGGCATCCTAAAGCAATATATTGTTCTTTCTAGTTAGTATTATCTCATCACTCTGTTTCCGCTCCGATTGCAACATTTTTTACTCGAGGGTGACCAACATTCAAAGCCAAAACTGCTTAACTTGTGTGGTTTGCATTTATTTTTTATCATTAATTTCAATTTTGATCTGATTTCTCATTTTGTATCAAGTTAAATCACGTATTCTTAAAGCCACATATAAATTCAATTGTTACCCGATTTTGAGGATAAACAGTTTGGCGCCCACCGTGAGGCTAAGGATACTCCGTTTCCGCTCCGATTGCAACATTTTTTACTCGAGGGTGACCAACATTCAAAGCCAAAACTGCTTAACTTGTGTGGTTTGCATTTACTTTTTATCATTAATTTCAATTTTGATCTGATTTCTCATTTTGTATCAAGTTAAATCACGTATTCTTAAAGCCACGTATAAATTCAATTTTTACCCGATTTTGAGGATAAACAGTTTGGCTGCGCACCGTGAGGCTAAAGATAATAGTGGTTATTGAAATAAATCTCTATAACACACACTACTTTACACTTGCTCTTTGAAGTGTCTTTGATTCAAGGCTAAAATACAAAAGTGTCAAACTCTCAATCAGCACCTTTGCATGTTGACAACGATTTCGGTCACTAAGGTGAAAACAACATAGCGTCCGGTAACGAGATACCACTTGCTGATCCCGCTGGAATTCCGACCGAAGATTCGATTGACTCTAATTCGCATGTGGATATCATTGCAAACTTGCCTACCGACCCCGAAAATAGTGTTCATGGTGAAGCCCGACCAGGAACTCCAAACACGTACAACATTGAAGGAGACGTGATCAATCTATGAGTGATTTTTGAAATGTTGCAGGATCAACGGGCGACGATAGCTTGGTTACAAAACCAAAGTCGTGCACCGAGCAGGGTTGAGCTGGTCCTCCTCGGGAAGTCACCTGCAGGGATGAACCCGGTCGTAGAAAGGTCGGACGAACATGAAATGGGGCTAACCCCGAGATCATAAAGTTTCTCGATGAGCTGATAAAACGGATAGAATCAGGGGAGAAGAAGATTGATCCTAACGACAAAAAGGTGAAAACCTACAATTCCAGGGTAGACCATATCTTAGGAGCACCTCCGATATTAAAGGTCTTGGATTCCAGGAAGTTCGTGCAAAAACCTTTCCCAGCGAGCGCGACCCCAAAGCCGATCCCCAAGAAGTTTTGTATGCCTGAAATACCCAAGTATAACGGAACGACCGACCCAAAAGAGCATGCAACCTCTTATAAATATGCTATCAAAGGGAACGACCTGGAGGACGACGAGATCGAGTCTATTCTGTTGAAAAAAAATTTGGGTAGACCTATCAAAGGGAGCTATTATATGGTATCACAATTTACCTCCTTATTCTATTGACCCATTTTCTATGCTTGCAGATTCTTTCATAAAAGCACACACATGTGCCATCAAGGTCCAGACAAGAGGGGTTGATATCCCATAGGGGCCGAGTTTTTCCCTAAGCTCGGAGTTTAACCCCGTGCCTAGGTATACCTTTCGATAGGGCAAGCATTCTAGAAATATGACTTGTTCCAGTTCCTCGACCATCGATTTAGTGGCGTCAGAATCATCGTGGGCTATAAAAGATCTGGGACCCCATAATCATCATCCTCGACTCCCTTTTATCTGTTCGAATCTGCAGAAAACGTAATCAACATGATCATCAGCAGGGTTGATATCTCATAGGGGCCGATATTGAAACGTACCAATGTATCCATCACTAGGGAGAAATGAACTCGAGACTACATACCGGAAGGAACTTTATCTTTCAACGACAAGAATGCGGAAGGGATCGTGCAGCCCCACAATGTGCACTGGTAATATCTGTACTCGTGCCCAGGTATACCTTTCGATTGAGCAAGAATTCTGGAAATATGACTTGTTATAGTTCCTCGACAATCGATTTAGTGGCGTCAGAATCATCGGGGGCTATAAAATATTTGGGAACCCCATAATCATCATCCTCGACTTCCTTTTGTCTGTCTGAATATGCCAAATACGTCATCAACATGATCATCGATGGGGTTGATATCCCATAGGGTCCGAAGTTGAAATGTACCAATGTATCCATCACTAGGGAGAAACGAACTCGAGACTACATACCGGAATGAACTTTATCTTTTAACGACAAGAATGCGGAAGGGATCGTGCGTCCCCACAATGTGCACTGGTAATATCTGTACTCGTAAATAAAATTCGATTTAAACGTGTGTTAATTGATTCAGGTAGCTCGGCCAACATAATTCGATTAAGGGTTGTGGAGCAACTCGGTCTACAAGACCAAATTGTGCCTGCAGTTCGAGTTCTAAATGGATTCAATTGGAGTGTGAGACCACTAACGGCGATATTACGTAACTAGTGAACACCGTCGGGACCATCCAGGAGACTAAATTTTACGTGATGGAAGGGGACATGAGGTACAATGCTCTATTCAGAAGGCCATGGATCATCTCTCAATATCTCTACGCACTACCAAAGGATCGATCGGCCCGTCCCAAGAGTGCATCTCTCAATCTCTCTATGCACTGCCGAAGGATCGATCAACCTGTCCAAAAAGTGCGGCTCTCAATATAATAATCCTCTATGTGCACTGCCGAGGGATCGACCGGCCCGTCCCAAAAGTGCACCTCTCAGTATAATACGGCTAGCCTGATCGGGAATCATACATGCGACTCAGGTGCTCATAAGAATACATACACAAATACAGGGTCTTCCTGCTCACGAATCACTCAAGCGACTCAAGCACCCAAAGTTACACATATCCACATAATAAATTCGTATTTTATCAAGAAATGTTTTTCTCAGGAAAATGGTAAAGTCTTTATTAAAAAAAACATGAAATATATGTTTTGAAATATTTGTTTTTGAAACTCATTTGTCCAATTTAGTAACACTCCATAATACAACCCAGTCCATGTACACATATATATATATTCACAGTGGAAACAATTATCTTTTTAGAAGGTTTAGAATATGAACTGTAGTTGTCTTTTAAAGTTTCAATCACGTTTTCGGTCATATTAGCACTTTAATATTACATGCAGGGTTACAGGTACACATATAAAGCATGCTAGTGGGTCCTAGGCTACTCGGACATAGCATAATATTATCTATGCACGGGCTCCCGTTACTTTATGCGTACGTATCCCTCCACAAATAATAGCATATATTCATTTAGTTCACCTATGGGGACAATTTCCCTCTCACAAAATTAGAAATAAGACTTACCTCGCTCCGAAATTCTATAAACGGCTTCCAAGCCTTGCCGACGACTTCAATCGATGCACAACGCTCCAAAACTACCCAAATGATGATAAACCAATGAAAATATACTCAATTGTTTGCTAAAAATTTAGATTATATAATTCCCCAACTCCGCTTAGTGAAATGACCAAAATGCCCTCGGGCCCACGTGCCCGAATTCCGAGATTTCTCGAAGATAAACTCTACCAATAGCTTTACTAGCTCAAATATACAATTTACTCCTAATTTCATGCTCAAATTCGTGGTAAAATCTAATTTTTATCAATTCTAGGTTTCCTTGCAATTTTCCCACATTTTTCCCAATATCTCATATCAAATCTATGTAATTAATCTTATACTTAACTTGGATATAAGTAGAAACAACTTACCTTTGATGCTTGATGAAACCCCTCTTGAAATTGGAATCTGCTCATGCTTCATCGAGTTGTACCTTGCACTTGCGCTGTGCAGGTTGTACATCTTATTATAATTTTCCCTTGTTGAACACCTTCTTTTAAAACACCCATAACTTCTTGTAGAAATATCCAAATAATAAAAGGTTTGAATATTGAGAAACTAGACTTGAAGATATTTAATTTGATAGGTTGTACACCATATAAATCTTTATATATCCCGAGATATGAGCTTCTAAAGTCGTCTGCATGCATCAGAAAATTCTGGTGAAACTGCTTCACCAGCCCTCTTCCGTCAGTCATAACGTTTTACAAAAAACTCCAAATGACAAATGGTTTAATGTTATGGAAACTAGACTTCACTATATAAAACTTTCATGTTTTACAAAATTTCATATTACATATAGAGTCTTATATATACGCTTCTAAAGTTAGCACATTGATGCATAAATTGCTGTCCAAAAGTGGAGCAGAAATTTCTGCAATTTTTCCTTCTTTTTCTTGTCCGAAATTCATTCCGTTAACCTTTGAAATCCAACCGAGGCCCTCGGGACCTTAACCAATTATACCAACATGTCCCAAAACATGATACGAACTCGCTTGAAGCCTCAAATCACATCAAACAACGTCGAAATCATGAATCGCACTCCACTTCAAGCTTTATGAACTTTGAAATTTCAAACTTCTACATCTGATGCCGAAACCTATCAAATCACGTCCGATTGACCCCAAATTTTTCACGCAAGTCATATTCGACAGTACGGACCTGCTCCAACTTTCGGAATTGGAATACGACCCCGATATCAAAAAATCAAACTCTCGGTCAAACTTCTAAAAAACCTTCAAATTTCTATCTTTAGCCAAATGACTTCAAAATGACCTCCGGACATCCGAATTCACTTCCGATCGCGCTCCCAACTCAAGAATCACCATACGAAGCTATTCTCAGACTCAGAAACCCAAATGGACATCAATATCATTGAAATGCGATTCAAGCCAAACTTAGAAAATTTCTTCAAAAATGCTGACTTCCACAATATACACCGAAATGCTCTCGGGTTATCCAAATCCCGATCCGGACATACGCACAAGTCTGAAATCATCATACGAACCTGCTGGAATCTTCGAATCCTGATTCCGAAGTTATCAAAATTCAAGTCTTGCTCAATTTCTTCAACTTAAGGCTTCTGAAATGAGAATTTTCCTTTCCATTTAACTCCGAACCTCCTGAATTTCAACTCTGACCATACACACAAGTCACAATACCCGAAACGAAGTTGTTCATGACTGCCAACTGCTGAACAACGCGTTGGATCTCAAAACGACCAGTCGGGTCGTTACATTCTCCCCCACTTAAATAGACGTTCGTCCTCGAACGTGCTAAGAACTGCCCCAGAATTATCTGAAATCACTGTTTAACACCTCGTGCACCTGCCCGTACTGCCACAACACAGTTGAACACATTAGCTTGATAAAATCTGAAGATATTCCCTTTTATCCATATAATAAACCCAGACCCTAATTCCAAAACCTGAAACTCTCTGCCATGCCTGTCTCTAATATGTGAACACCACGTCAACTACCACACGAGGCACCAGAACACAACTGCGTGTCTTTGCTGAATCAGCACCATACACCGCATAATCCATCATCTGACCACAATGACGCTCCCTGAACCTTAATAGCCAGAATTCTACGAACTTGATGCTCTCAAAGCACCTTATAAGATACACACATACATCCTGCTATAATGCTGACGATACCACCACAACGGAGGAAATGTGTATAAATTCCTGACCAACTGCAGAGTTAACTAAACATTGAAATCCTTTCTCTTGACTAAGATCATCATCTCATTACAACCAATGATGGTGATTGTCCTGTAATATAATTGCATATTCTTATCACACCGATCCCAGATTTATAAATTTCATCTCACCCAGTATGAACTGCTCAGAAAATCAATCACCCCAAACAGGGCCATTAGCCTCACACGATGCCACAATGCGTGAATAGGCCACAATTCGAACACGACACATAAGGAAATGACTCCGGAAGGGACTAATCAACTCACGCAACTAATATGAACTTTCCTCAAAATATTACGAAGTAAAACACAAGAAAACAATTACAGGATCCATGCTCAACATCACACTGTTGCGGCATGCAACTCGATCCAAATAACCTATCCGTGGAGGCATGCCACCCGATCCGATCATAAGATTTACATAAGGAAATATACACGGAGCTGCATTGCTCACCATTACAAATCACTGAATATCAGTCACAAGCACGCTAAGTACATAATACCATTCTGGGGAGACTGATAGAGCCATATGCTACAAAGCTCCAGCACGACTGAGGTGCGATATATAATCTAAATCTCAGGAGCCATCCTGCTCACATAACCTCATCACTATGCGGAACCTCAACACATAAGAAATTATCAAGCCGTTTCACAACTCACACGGCAAATTCACAATAACACATGAATTCGACGAAGACGGAACGACACCCGATGTTCTAATATATTTCCATGAAAAGCGCTCTATTGAAAGGAACATGCCTGGCTCATACAGAGCCCATAATCATATTTAAATCCATCCACAAGCATCGAGCCACCTCGCTCGCACCAAACTAGGCTATTAGTTTTTGCATGGGTCCATATTAACCAACTTTCTCTCATAATACACGAGAACAACCATCATCACCGGCACTAACACCCCATAATCCATAATCAACTGAACCAAACGCTCTCTAGGCGTAAATTCTCAATTAAGCAATATTGCACTTCTTTATACTCAGTGCAAATCTGAAATCCATCAAGTGACTACATGTCACACTTTATACAATCTTTTCGCGGTCATGCTTCCATGACCTTCCACACAAGGAAACAAGTCTGCCCATCCATAACACCGACCACACTAAGGCCGCAAAACACATCAAGAACCCATGACCAGGGTACAAAGCCTCTTTCGCCGAATATCAATCTCAGGTGACACTGAAGATAACACCAGCTTACTTTGAACTTTCAAATCACTTTGTCTTGATCTTCCGAGCTCATGACATCCTTATAAACATCGGACCTCAATCTCAATTATTACTCCACTTACATACTGCTTCCCGCACCTAACATACCAACATGAGGTAGCGCAAGAATTCCATCATAACTTCTGAACCACCAATAGAGTGAAAACTTCATCATATAGAAACTTTTTCTTGACTCAATTCAAGAGTACCATCTCAACACACGAGTGAATTCTCATTATCACCCAATCATGCAAATCCTTAAGTAGTAGTCTATACCACCATAACCCTTCTGGTGTCCGCCTACACCTAACAGGCCGTAGCACTCAAATGCTCCCACATGAGATCCGTTACGACAGCCGACAAGCCTCACACACACACCGGCACCAACCACATGCATAAATAAATCACATCAAAGGAAGCGATCACTGCTGCAATGTGCCCTTAACGCAGCATTCTTAACTTTTGAACTCACTAGGACCACTATTGAGAGTCACTCACTCTTACTAGCCCCGAATACAATCAACTCCAGGGCTCTCCTAGCACAGAAACACCCTTTTCAATGAAACACGGGACTGAGTCACTAACCTTACAACTCGCCCATGCCTTAAGCATAAGTTCTGAATCTTCCAAGCCCAACCCTGGTCTGACAAGGCCAACTTTTGCACATATTCATCAAATCCCACGCACAATCACCATTTTACTCCTTTCCCTTAGCTCAAATAACTTGCCAACACGCCGACAATTTGCAACCCTATGAGAAGACAACCCTACAGCCCTACTGCAAATGGTGGGACTCCCCCACTTAGCTCGAAGCCACTCCTTGCACCACTCTAGACCCTGCTGAGACCCTTTCTCCTTTTGATAACACGATCCCTGCCAACCGCATTCTTCAACACTTCTTCTCGATACTCTGACCCCAGGCAACCGAAGAAACCATAGCACCGCCGAACCTAACACATTTCATTCGATCAATGATGATGACTACACGTCACAGGTGCATATCCCACCTCACTTGAAGACACCCAGTCTTACTACTTTATCAACTCCAACCAGACCATCCAAAATCCAAATGCCTTTCCTCTGCCGGAACTAAAACACCGAAATCTCGAAATCAGACACTGAGAAGACCTCCCTTCAACCATTCATCACCCCCAACGTACGGTCAAGCATTCTATCATCATATCAGCACCGCGCGACAATCAATATTAAGCATCATCACCACCCGAGCACGGCCTTAAGGCTCCCAGAAACACAGCTACTGAGCTAAAATAACACACTACCCTTTTGCAGGGCCATAACAACAACCACGACCATTTACACATGGAAGCATCTCAGATGACATTCGTAGCACCATTCCTATTCCTCAAATTCCTAATCCATAGCAAGCGCTTTGCGACGCGTAAGATTGAGTAGGAATGAACATAGGCATAAGCCTCAAAGGAATCAACTCGCACGATGAAGAATCAAGAAGGGAAGTACTTCTAACGACCCCGTAGCCTCTCGAAGATAAGTACATACGTCTCCGTACACATCTGCAAGACTCTACTAGACTTGCTCATGATTCGTGAGACCTACGGGAACCTAGCACTCTGATACCATGTTGTCACAACCCAAAATCCCTAAGGTCGTGATGGCGCCGGACACAAGGTCAGGCAAGCCAAAACATTAATTAATTGAAATAACTTTCGAGTTTTAACATTTTCGAAATCGTTAACTTTTCTTACATTTCCTAATCAAATAAATAAATTTTAGTAAACTTAAATACGACATCACATCAATTCAGTTTAATGAAATAAATCCCAACACGTCCCCAGAACCCGGTGTCACAAGTACATGAGTAATTTCTAAGAATTTTACAAATATTACAAAGCCTGTCCTAAATACGACAGGACTAGGAAATTTAAAATGAAACAGATACCGTATGAAGGTGCTTCTGTCAGCTGCGGATCGCCTCCAAAAGATGCAGCTCGCCTAAGTCTCTGAATCCTCCACATTGCTATGAAAGTACCTGTGCAATAAAATGCACAGCTAGTGCAGCATGAGTACAAAAACAACATGTACTTAGTAAGTCGTCTGCCTAACCTCAGAGAGGTAGTGACGAGAGGTCAAATTAGACACTTACTAGGGTCCGACAATATAATATATGACAGAATATGATTAAATACAATAGACATGTAAGAAAGTGAGCAAGGAGTACATATCATCCAGGTAATCACTAAGGATAAACAACAATGTACACTTCCCTTTTTTCCCAAATACATATCAAGCCAATATCAATAGAACAGTACCAAATAGTCATGCGCACACAAAGGTAAGACAACCGGCCGGAGGCATAAGATAGTCAACCTCTCTATGAACTGCCGAAGGGTCGATCGGCCCGTCCCAAAAGTGCATCTCTCAACCTCTCTACGCACTGCCAAAGGATCGATCATTCCGTCCCAAAAGTGCGGCTCTCAATCTCTCTATGCACTGCCGAAGGATCGATCGGCCCGTCCCAAAAGTGCATCTCTCAATCTCTCTACGCACTACCGAAGGATCGATCGGGCCATCCCAAAAGTGCATCTCTCAATCTCCTTACGCACTGCCGAAGGATCGATCGGCCCGTCCCAAACGTGCGGCTCTCAATATAATAATCCTCTTTGTGCACTGCCGAGGGATCGATCGGCCCGTCCCAAAAGTGCACCTCTCAGTATAATACGGCTAGCCTGCTCGCGAATCATACATGCGACTCAGGTGCTCATAAGAATACATACACAAATACAGGGTCTTCCAGCTCGCGAATTACTCAAGTGACTCAGGCCCCCAAAGTTACACATATCCACATAATAAATTCGTATTTTATCAAGAAAACCGTTTTTCTCAGGAAAATGGTAAAGTCTTTATTAAAAGAAACATGAAATATAGGTTTTGAAATCTTAGTTCTGTAAACTCATTTGTCCAATTTAGTAACACTCCATAATACAACCCAGTCCAGGTACACATATATATATTCACAACGGAAACAATGCTCTTTTTAGAAGGTTAACAATATGAACTCTCGTTGTCTTTTAAACTTTCAATCACGTTTTCGGTCATATTAGCAGTTTAATATCACAGGCAGGGTTACAGGTACACACATAAAGCATGCTAGTGGGTCCTAGGCTACCCGAACATGGAATAATAGTAGCTACGCACGGACTCCCGTCACCTCGTGCGTATGTAGACCCCCACAAATAATATCATATATTTATTTAGTTCGCCTATGGGGACAATTTCCCCCTCACAAAGTTAGAAAGGAGACTTACCTCACTCCGAAATTCTATAAATGGCCTCCAAGCCTTCCCGACGACTCCAATCGATGCACAACGCTCCAAAACTACCCAATTGATGATAAACCAATGAAAATATACTCAATTGTTTGCTTATAATTTCCCAACTCCGCTTAGTGAAATGACCAAAATGCTCTCGGGCCCACGTGCCCGGATTCCAAGATTTCTCGAAGATAAACTCTACCCATAGCTTTACTAGCTCAAATATATAATTTATTCCTAATTTCATGCTCAAATTCGTGGTAAAATTCAATTTTCATCAATTCTAGGTTTCCTTGCAATTTTCTCACATTTTCCCCAATTTCTCATATCAAATCTATGTAATAAATCTTGTATTTAACTTGGAAATAAGTAGAAACAACTTATCTTTGATGCTTGATGAAACCCCCCTTGAAATGCTCTGCAAAATCATCCAAGCCAGATGAAAGAAAATGAAAGAAATGGCCAAAATTCGTGTTTAAAGAATCTACCCATACTTCATCGAGTTGTACCTTGCACTTGCGTTGTGCATGTTATACATCTTATTACAATTTTCCCTTGTTAAAACACCCATAACCTCTTGTAGAAATATCCAAATAACAAACGGTTTGAAGATTGAGAAACTAGACTTCAAGATATTTAATTCGATAGGCTTTACACCATATAACTCTTTATATATCCCGAGATATGAGCTTCTAAAGTCGGCTCCATGCATCAAAAATTTTGGTGAAACTGCTCCACCAGCCATCTTCAGCCGGTCATAACGTTTTGCACAAAACTCCAAATGAAAAATGGTTTAATGTTCTAGAAGACTTCACGATCTACAACATTCATGTTATACAAATTTTCAGATTACTTATAGATTCTTATATATACGCTTCCAAAGTTAGCTCGTCGATGCGTAAATTGCTGTCCAAAAGTGCAACAGAAATTTCTGCAATTTTTCCTTCTTTTTCTTGTCCGAAATTCATTCCGTTAACCTTCCGAAATCCACCCGAGGCCCTCGGGACCTTAACCAATTATACCAACATGTCCCAAAAAATGATACGAACTCGCTCGAGGCCTCAAATCACATCGAACAACGTCGAAATCATGAATCACACTCCAATTCAAGCTTTATGAACTTTGAAATTTCAAACTTCTACATCTGATGCCGAAACCTATCAAATCACGTCCGATTGACCCCATATTTTGCACACAAGTCATATTCGACATTACGGACCTGCTCCAACTTTCGGAATTGGAATCCGACCCTGATATCAAAAAGTCAAACTATCGGTCAAACTTCTCAAAAACCTTCAAATATCTATCTTTAGCCAAATGACTTCAAATGACCTCCGGACATCCGAATTCACTTCCGATCGCGGTCCCAACTCCAGAATCACCATACAAAGCTATTCCCAGACTCGGAATCCCAAACAGACATCAATATCATTGAAATGCGCTTCAAGACAAACATAGAAAATTTCTTCAAAAATGCTGACTTCCAAAATATACACCGAAACGCTCTCGGGTTAACCAAATCCCGATCCGGACATACGCCCAAGTCCAAAATCATCATACGAACCTGCTGGAACCTTCGAATTCTGATCCTGAGGTCGTTTACTCAAAATTCCAGTCTTACTCAATTTCTTCAACTTAAGGCTTCTGAAATGAGAATTTTCCTTTCAGTTTAACTCCGAACCTCCTGAATTTCAACTCTGGCCATACACACAAGTGAAAATACCCGAAATGAAGTTGTTCATGACTCCCAACTGCTGAACGATGCGCTGGATCTCAAAACATCCGGTCGGGTCGTTACAATAAAGTAATAAATGCAGTTAATTGCTAAGTGTAGGCTATTATTGCAAAAAAGTGTAATTAGCATAAAAATACAAATGTAATTGCAGAAAATGAAGTTAAATATTATAAAGAATATATGTGGGCATAAATAATAAATTTAGATGATTAAGTCACCACAAAATAATTTAAAGGATAATTATTAGATATTTATATAATAAAAATATAAAAATAAATTAATTTAGAGCTTTAAAAATTATGAAAAATTATAGAAAATGTTTGTAATCTAACTAATGGTGCAAACATGCTTTTTTGAGAGAGAGAGTGTGTGTGTGTATATAAATATATATATATATATATATATATATATAT
>ML438028.1:1236-14935 GCA_005239525.1 Nicotiana knightiana
TTGGATCAAAATGATCCAACGATTGGGGTTTAATGGGGGGGCGAAACGGTGTCGTTTGGCTTTTATGGGGGCAGGCCGGGTTAAGGGTTTGGTTTGGGCCTGGTTGTTTGGGCATATGGGGATTGGGCCTGGGTACTTCTTGGCCCAGGTCCGATTTTTTCAACTTCCTTTGATTAATTAAACTAATTAAATCTAATTTAGGTTATAATACAAAAAATATAATAACTAATCTAGATCAACTTTTCATCTATTTTACGGAATAATCAAGAATAAAATGACCAATTTTATATCCTTAATTGATCTATAATTTAATGAATAAAGATGATTAATTTTAGTAGTTAATTATTAAAATACATTACATTAAATAAACATTGCTCGTCTATTATTCAGTTAATTATAACTTTACAATTCTTTGATAATAGTGATGCAATTTTGAATAAGTTTAAAAAAAATGAATTATGTATATGCCCAGAAAAATACAAATCTTTCACAATTAATCACTGATAATCAATAAAACCTATGAAATTAATTTATTTATCGAATTTTGTAGGGGCCTTTGGTAGGTGAAAAATCACATGCTCACAACATCAGACAAAGGATATATGCAGTTTTTGGACTGCTCTTTCTTGTCTGGTCTCTAGTAGAGTCATGAACAGACAAAAATTCCTCTAGAGAAGGCACAGATGTAGTGTCTGTAAAAGACACATACTCAAGAGAAGGGACATGACAAGGCACATAAGGAGTGTTCACCATAGGTGCATATGCATTTGAAGGAGCAGAACAAGGTAAGAAAGGATCTCCCAAACTGGTTGGAATGGCAGTATTGAAGGACAAATTTTCAGCAGCAACTTCAGGATTATGGAAAGGAAAGGCATCTTCATAAAGAATCACATATCTGCTGACAAACATAGTATTGTGTTCAATATTCAACAGTCTATAATCCTTTTATTTACACCATACCCAAGTAGAACACACTTGACTGCTCGTGGCTGAAATTTATCACACTTAGGCAGAGTCGAGGCAAAGTAAAGACAGCCAATGACTCGCATGTGAGAAAGAGAGGGTTGCCTTTTGTATAGTAGTTCAAAGGGTGATTACCAAGAACAGTAGAAGGAATCCTGTTGATTATGTAAACAACTGACACAATACATTCTCCCCAGAATTTGGTAGGTAGATGGCCTTGGAATTTGACTGCTCGGGCTGTCTCCAAGATATGTCTATGCCTTCTTTCAACCACCCCATTTTGTTGTGGGGTGTAGGGACAAGAACTTTGATGCAAAATGCCATACTGCTGAAACAAATCTCTACAAGTTGAGTTAAAGAATTCACTACCATTGACTGAAAGAAACATTTTAATTAATTCTCCAAATTGAGTCTGAACCATAGTAATGAAATTCTTGAGCAAAAAAATCACATCAGATTTAAGTCTCATAAGAAATACCCAAGTCCATCTTGTATAGTCATCAACTAGGGTAAGAAAGAACTTCATTCCATTATGAGTAGTTGTCTTATAGGGTCCCCATACATCCATGTGAATCAATTGAAAACTACTTACACTTCTACTATGGCTAACTGGAAAAGGTACTATAGTTTGCCTTGCTAAAGGACAAATTTCACACTTTTGTAACTTCACATCTACTGAAAGTAGACATTCTTCTAATGACTTGCATAGGCACATGGCCCAGCCTTTTATGCCAAATGTCCCCAGCTTCCTTTGCTACTACTGTGAATGCTTGATAAGTCCTCCATTTCTCTTGTTTAGTTGCAGAAAGCATTGTGTACATACCATCCTCCTCTCTACCAATCTCCCTCACCTTCCCAGATAAGATATCCTGAAAGACAAAGAGTGTGGGAAAGAAAGAGGAAAGACAATTCAACTCTTTTGTCACCTTTGACACAAACAAAAGATTGAACTTAAATGAAGGTACACAAAGAACATTCTTATTAGTGTCACCTCCTTTTAACTGACAATCCCCAATATGTGTGACCTTAGTCGAGTCTCTTGTAGACATTTGTACCTGACCTCCATGACCTACTGATATTCAATTATCCAATAAGTTTGTATCCCCTATCATATGATTTGTAGCACCTGTGTAACAATCCATTTAGGAATGTTAACATTGCAACATAAAAGGTTACCTTCCATTGCTGCTACATTCTGATTAGTTACTTCCCCAAGAGAGGAATTGTTCAACAGTTGTAAAATTTGTGCATACTGCTCCTGAGTGAAAATATGTGGTTGCCCTGTAGTTTTGTGCTCAACATTTTGTGTGTTGCTGCCCTGTAATTCTACAGTGTTAACTTTCCTCTTATACTTAAAATCTATTGGATAACCAACTATCTTATAATAATTCTCCTTCAAGTGTCCTGTTTTGTGGTAATAGTCACATTTCATGAGTTTATAGCAACCATCTCAATTGTTCCCCTTCATCTTACAGAAATCACACTCCAACTCATAATTCCTCTTGTGTTTGGGTCTAGCTTGAGTTGTGAACATATCAACAGGTTCATTATGATTAGGCATTCCAAAACAGTTCCCAATCATCATCCTACGACTTTCATCTTGAACTACCATTGCATTATCTTGATTAATGGTTGGAACTGTGGGCATCATGAGTATTTGGCTTCTTGCTTGTTCAAAACTATCATTTAATCCCATTAGAAATTGTAATAGGCGTTGAAATTGCAAATGTTCAACATAGTCTTTAGCAGGTGGTAGTGGCAAAATTGAATCGTGTTAAGCCCGTAGATCAGTCAATTTAGTGAAATAAATTGATACTGATGAAATTCCTTGAGTAGAAGTAAAAATTTCCTTGTGCAAATAGTAAAGTCTAGATGTGTTCACCTTGTCAAAACGTTTCTTATGTTGTGTCGAAACTGTTTGTGCACTTTCAGAAAAAAGAACTCATGTTAGCGAATGCTGACTTACGTTGCTCATCAACCATGAAGTCACAATTACATTACAGCGGTCCTATTGATGGGCTAATGCTTGTCCAAAATTCACTTTGGAGGTAGATCCATCACCTGAACACAATTTGTTCTTTCCTATCAATGCTACTTTCATTGCTCGACTCCAAATCGTGTAAATGTCCATTCCAGTTAGCAATAGACACACCGTCATCGATCCTGGTCCATCAGACTAGTGGAGATATAATGGATGATTTTGCTCGAGAATTACCGCTTCACCACCGGTCACACCTATTCCGACATCCGTGCTGCTCGATTCATCATCAATTGCCATGGGATTTTCACAAACAAAGTCAATTAGAGTTCAAAAAATTGCAGAAACAGAGTAAACAAAAAATCTCAGAAACAGAGTCGATTCTCTCGATTTCTTTTTTGATTGCTTGAAGAATCTCTAGAATCACTTGATTGATGACTCTAATACCATGTTGAATTTGTGAATTGTACAATCTGAGATGAGAAGAAGAGAAGAAGAAAGGAACGATTGAGAAATTTTCAAAGAAGAAAGGAACGATTGAGAAATTTTCACTGTTTTATTGATTAAAAAACTATACTGATACACGTATATATACAGTTGATCCACTAACTGATACAACTAATTGACAGTTGTACATCTAAATCTAATTGACTAACTATGGTTAACTGAACTAACTATGGTTAACTTAACTAACTATGGTTAAGGAATACTATCCAATACTATCCTTTACACCCCCCCCTCGAGCTAGGAAGTATGAAGATGTTCTTCATTCCTATCTTGGAGACAAGGTAATCATGCTGAGCCCGACCAAGTCCTTTGCTAAGCAAATATGCTTGCTGATCAGTGGAAACCAAATAGAAAGTTGAGATGAGAACTTGCTGAATCTTCTCACGGATAAAGTGGCAATCAATGTCGATATGTTTGGTGCGCTCGTGGAACACATGGTTGGCAGCAATTTGAATAGCAGATTTGCTATCACAATTGACAGGAACATATGAATGGTGAGAAATACCTAACTCTTTGAATAAGCCAACGAGCCACACCACTTCAGCAACAGTAGAGGCTAGGCTTCGCCTCAGCAGAGTTTCGAGAGATAGTAGATTGCTTCTTGGATTTCCAAGAGACGATGGAATCACCAAACTTAACAATGTAGCCTATGACAGACTTTTGAGAATTGGGGCAAGCAGCCCAATCCGCATCACAGAAGGCTGACAAAGCCTCAGAACAATGAGACTTGAGCAAAATGCCCAACCCAAGACAGTGTTTAATATACCGGACTACACGTAAAGCAGCATCCATGTGGGACATTTTTGGTTTGTGCATAAACTGGCTAAGACATTGGACGGCAAATGAAATGTTTAGCCTAGTAACAACAAGATAAATCAGCCTGCTTGCATTTTTGTTTTGATCTCTTCTGACTTTGTTTTTTTTCCTCTCTTCACTTACTTCTTTTCAATATGTGTACCCTATATATATATGTATATATATATATATATATATATATATATATATATATATAGAGAGAGAGAGAGAGAGAGAGAGAGAATATGTGTGATGAATGAAGGAATTAGAGTGGGAGTGGGAGTGGGAGAATGGGGTTGAGAGACCTGAGGCTAAGAAAAAGGGATTTTGGGAGTTAGTTAAGAATTATTTGAATTTTAAAAATGAAGATAAACAAAGTGGGTGGGATAATAAGGATTGTTATAAAATTAGTTAGCTAATAAAAAAAATCAGATTTTTTATTTTTAGATACAGTTTGTTAGCTTCAAAAAAAAAATTAATTCTTTTCGTTAGTTTTTTTTTCTTTCTAATTCTTAGATAAAAGATGGAAAATAATTATATATATATATATATATATATATATATATATACCAACTTTACTTTTAGACTTAAAGGAAACTATAACAATAATAAAACTCAATAGTTACACTATAGTTTAAATTATACAAAAAAATAACAATAATTTACTTATTAAAATTCTAATTAAAAGACACTCCATATATATATATATATATATATATATTTATATTCACACTTTAAGAATGTGAGTATTATTATTATTTATTTATTTATTTTAATTAAATAAAATCTACTAAGTGTAAGATAAAAGCTTAAAACATCAATACTAGGCCTAAAAGGAATATTTACACTAAAATAGTATAACATTTGAGTGTGGTCAAAAGTTAGTTGTTCACAGCATGCCTCTCTTTGCTTGGAAACATGAAGAGTTTTCAGGCAAATAAAGTGAACAAGGTAATTAATTTTTGACCTCAATATTAACAAGGAAGAGAAGATGAAAGAAAAGGATGTGACCGAGCCTTGGTTTTAGGCCGCCTACATATCCCGGGTTATAAGGGAATCAGGTCACGTGTAGTTCAAGAAGAGTTATGGAGTATTCTTAGAGGGAGTATCGAGTGAAGTTCTGTCGAGGTTCCGATACGCGGTTCCTATTATTACATCAAAATGAAAAGAAAATTACATACTCCTGAAATCTAAGAGTTACATAATTCCTATCCAAATGCCATTTGGAGTCTTGTCTTGATTCTTGACTTGCTTCTCCTATTGGCTTTAGACTGAAACTTGATGCTCTCTGATATAAAAGACTATGGAATATTCTCACAGGCTTGCTTCTTGATCCGGTGATAGGAAGATGGATTTTGAAATCCTCTGCATGCATCCCGTCAAAGCTGTTTGCGGATGGTGTTGAGATCAAACGTTCCGCTTTCTCTAGCGAGAGCTGGAATCTTATTTTTACACATTCAATCTGTGCTTTGTAGAAAGACCTACAAGCAATCACAAACAAACAAAACGAACAAAAATTTTCTGCCCCTGTTTGCACTAGAAATTTTTTGTGAGTTATTGAAAACACATTAAACTATCTTTGCTATTGCAAAAATAAAGAATTGAAAAAGACACATCTTTTTTTATAAATAATGGGGGATGTCTTACCCAGTATTAACAAGAATGCAAGAAACTAGGGGATGTAGTACCCTGTGTTGATGATAAGATGAGGCACGTGGCACTTTGAGATGCTACTAGGGAATGTCGTACCCTATGTTAGCAATAAGAAATACAACCAGGGGATGTAGTACCCTATGTTGGAAATAAGATGAGGCTCTTGGCTCTCTAAGATTCTACTAGGGAATGTCGTACCCTATGTAGGCAGAAAAATGCAACCAGGGGATGTAGTACCCTGTATTGGCAATGAGATGAGGCTCGTGGCTATCTGAGATGCTACTAGGGAATGTCGTACCCCATGTTGGCAGAAAGTAATGCAACCAGGGGATGTAGTACCCTGTGTTGGAAATAAGATGAGGCTCTTGGCTCACTGAGATGCTACTAGGGAGTGTCGTACCCTATGTAGGCAAACAGAAATGCAACTAGGGGATGTAGTACCCTATGTTAACAGTAAGAAATGCAACCAGGGGATGTAGTAACCTGTGTTGACGATAAGGTGAGGCTCATGGCTCACTGAGATTCTACTAGAGAATGTCGTGCCCTATGTAAGCAAAAAGTAATGTGACCAGGGGATGTGGTACCCTGTGTTGAAGATAGGGTATTGATTCCCTATAATAAAACTAAGAATAACATGATTACTTGTATATTAGAAGAAAACTAAGGATTTGAGAACTTCACTTAGTAGTGTTCGTCTTTTCACGAACTGTTTCCTAAAATTGTTTTGTTCCTGTTATGAACAAAGAAAAATTTGTTAGTTTTAAAATGGTGGTCAGTTTGTGGGCTTGATTTCTTGAGTGACTTGACCTTGCGTCCATTACACTTGTTAGAAACACTGACTTCATCGATGGTCGTACAAATTGCCAGGAGATTCTGTCATTACTTTCTGGAGATCTTCTTTCTCAACATCAAAACCTGAGTATTTTGTGCCTATCACCATTTCTGTTTATGGTGCAAACAAACTTGCTCCAGAACAACTTTCACCCGAGTAACTTTTGTCGACCCTTGACACATTGTTCAGTCCGTCAAGCCTTTTGCTCGTCATGAAAAATCAAAGATGGCTTTATGCCTTTGCCCATGTATGTTCATGCCCAGAAAGTTTTGTTTCATATAACAGGGAAACTATAACCAATTTTGTGGCCTTTTCTTTGCTTTGCTTTGACAAAATTAGACTGAAGAGGACTCAAAAAGAATAGTACGAAAGAAGACAAGAAAGTGAACCAATAGGTATTACAACTTAATCAAGAAGTGTACCTTTCAAAGAATAAAAATAGAAAGGACTTATCTGGAGGAATATGCTGACTTCAATGAATATGACATGTACTTTGGACTGGATGCCTGATCCGTCTAAACCGTCTAATTCTCAAAATCTGTTGTAAACTTCACCTTGAAACCAAGTTCTTTGTCTTAACCATGCTTGGTCCATGATATATGAAGACCTTAATCGATCAACGATGCCCTTTGTGGGTTTTCACCAATTGACCTCTCTCATTTTCCTTTCTCTCAACTCACTATCGCCTTATAGTGCCCTTGAGGGTTTTCACCAATAAGACTCTCTCATTTGTCTTTCTCTCAACTCAATATTGCCTTATGGTGCTCGTGAAGGTTTTCACCAATAAGACTTTCTCATTTTATTTCTCTCTCTTTACAATGGCCGAGGCATCACCGTAATATACCAATTTAGCATTCTTGAAAGTTGATCAAAAGGTCTTAAAAGGGAAAGGTAAAAAGAACTATTGAATCGAATTACAACTTTTGGAACCATTTTGACGAAAAAACCATCGAAAATAAAATAAAATCATGCCTCAATTTCTTTAAATACTGGGAAATGTGGATTTTTGTTTTAGTGTGACCGAACCCAAGAGTGAGGCTGCCTACATATCCTTTCGGAAAACAAAGAAATAATACAAACAAGGCTTCAAAGGTCTAAATAGGATTGACCAGTGTTTGGGTAGCGAGAATGATAACCTTTCGTCATCCCAACCTGAGAATGCTAAGTATAAAAATGCCTAACATAGTCATGTCAGACATAGTATCTCTTGACCGCATCCGCGTTGATAGATATATCTGTCACCCTTCCTTCTATATTCTCCAAGTGTAGAGCTCCTTTTGACAATACTTTCTTGACGACGTAAGGACCTTGCCAATTCGGGGTGAACTTTCCTTTTGCTTCTTCCTGTTGCAGAAAGATGCGTTTCAAAACAAGTTGTCCTACCTCAAGCTGTCTTGGGCGCACTTTCTTATTGTAAGCGCGTGCCATTGTTTGTTGGTATAATTGACCAAAACAAACTGCCGCCACACGTTTTTCATCAATTAAACTCAAGTGTTCGAGTCGGTACTTTACCCATTCAGTGTCCTCAATTCCTGCTTCAACAATGATCCGGAGATAAGGAATCTCAACTTCCGCAGGTATGACTGCTTTAGCTCCATAAACCAACAAGTAGCGCGTTGCGCCAACTGATGTACAGACAGTTGTCCGATATCCCAAAAGAGCAAAAGGCAGTTTCTCGTGCCATTGTCTAGACCCTTGGACCATCTTCCTAAGAATCTTCTTGATGTTCTTGTTCGCAGCTTCAACAACTCCATTAGCTTTGGGCCGATAAGGAGTAGAATTGCGATGCTCCATTTTTAATTGTTCGCATACCTCCTTCATCAGATGGCTATTCAAATTAGCAGCATTATCTGTAATAATAGTTTTTGGAATACCGAAACGACAGATGATGTTGAAGTGAACAAAGTTTACTACTGCTTTCTTGGAAACCGCTTTCAATGTAATAACTTCCACCCATTTGGTGAAGTAATCAATTGCAACCAAGATGAATCTTTGCCCACTTGAAGCTTTCCCCAAGCAACAAAAGGCCAAGGAGCCGACATAGGATATAATTCTGAAGGTGGCAAGTGAATCAAATCACTGTGAATCTGACACTAGTGGCACTTGCGGACAAAACGAAAACACTCTCGCTCCATAGTAAGCCAATAGTATCCTGCACGAAGGATTTTCTTTGCTAGAACATACCCATTAATGTGCGGACCACAAACTCCCGAATGCTCCTCGTTCATAATCATTTCAGCTTCTTTGGCATCCACACGTCTCAACAAATTCAAATCCAGAGTTCTTTTGTATAGGATTTCCCCACTCAAAAAGAAACCATTAGAGAGTCGCCTAATAGTTCTCTTTTGATCCCTATTAGCGTGTTCCGGATATTCTCTTGTTTTCATATACTGTTTAATATCACGGTACCATGGTTCACCATCTGGTTCTACCTCAATTGTATTGCAATAACCATGTTGATTCCGAATTTGAGTTTCCAATGGGTTAATGTGAGTATTACCCGGATATGGAAGCATTGAGGCCAGGGTGGCCAAGGCATCAGCCAATTCATTGTGAAACCTGGGAATGTACCTGAACTCGATAGACTTGAACCTTNCTGGAATGATCTTCATATCTCGAGTCTCCCAATCACCTTGAGCCTGCCGAATAAGCAATCTGAATCTCCCATCACCAACAGTTCATGCACATTTAAGTTTATTGCCATGTTCAGACCCATGATGCAAGCTTCATATTATGCTGTGTTTGTACAGAAGAAACAAAGTCGCGCCGTGGCAGGGTAGTGTTGCCCCCTAGGTGATACAAGAATTTCCCCAATCCTTACGCCTTTGATGTTGACCGCCCCATCAAAGTATAATTTCCAAACTTGAGTGTCGTCTGTGACTTCTTCTTCAACTAAACTCTTCATCCGGGAAGTATGTGTTCAATGATTCATACTCATCATCAATCGGGTTTTCTGCCAAATGATCAGCCAAAGCTTGTGCCTTCATGGTTGTACGAGTGACATAAACAATATCAAACTCCGTGAGCAAGATTTGCCATTTTGCCAATCTTCATGTTGGCATCGACTTCTGAAAGAGGTACTTCAGGGGATACATTCGGGATATGAGGTAAGTTGTATAGGCTAAGAGATAATGCCTAAGCTTCTGGGCGACCCAAGTTAAGGCGCAACATGTCCTTTCCAAAAGAGTGTATTTGGCCTCATAAGTGGTGAACTTTTTGCTCAAATAATAGATTGCTTGTTCCTTTTTGCCTGTGGCATCATGTTGACCCAGAACACAACCAAAAGAAATATCCATTATTGACAGATATAAAAACAGAGGCCTATTAGGTTCCGGCGGGACCAAAACAGGGGGATTTGACAAATATTCTTTGATCTTATCAAAAGCTTCTTGGCATTCATCTGTCCACTTGATAGCAACGTTCTTTTTTAACAACTTAAATATAGGCTCACATGTGGTTGTAAGCTGCGCGATGAATCTACTAATGTAGTTCAACCTACCGAGTAAACTCATGACTTCTTTTTTATTCTTTGGGGCAGGAAGCTCTCTAATGGTCTTTATCTTTGAGGGATATAACTCAATGCATCTTCGACTAACTATAAAACCCAAAAGCTTCCCAGAAGGAACTCCAAATGCACATTTGACCGGATGGAGTTTGAGATTGTACCTTCGTAGCCTTTCAAAGAACTCTTTCAAGTCTTGCACGTGGTCATCTTGTGTTCTGGACTTAATGATCACATCATCAACGTACACTTCAATCTCTTTGTGCATCATGTCATGGAATATGGTAGTCATGGCCCTCATGTAAGTTGCCCCTGCATTTTTCAAGTCGAATGGCATGACTCTATAACAATATGTTCCCCATGGAGTTGTGAAGGTGGTATTTTCTACATCTTCCTCATCCATCAGAATTTGGTGATATCCGACATAACAATCCACAAAAGATTGGATCTCATGTTTAGCACAATTGTCAACAAGGATATGAATGTTGGGTAAGGGAAAATTGTCTTTTGGACTTGCTTTGTTTAAATCCCTATAGTCAACACAAACTCTGATTTTCCCATCCTTTTTCGGCACTGGCACAACATTTGCTAACCATGTAGTGTATCGGACGACCCTGATCACGTTTGCACTTAGTTGCTTCGTGATTTCTTCTTTGATCTTATCACTCATGTCTGCCTATAAAATTCTTTTGTTTTTGCTGGATTGGTGGGAATTAGGATATGTGGGAAGCTTATGAACCACTAAATCGGCACTCAAACCCGGCATGTCATCACACGACCAAGCAAATACATCTCTATACTCGAACAAAACTTGAATTATGACATATCTCGTCCTTTGTTCAGTATGAATGCTTATTTTTGTTTCTGTGGTTTCTTCAGGAATTCCCATGTTAATTGCCTCAGTTTCATTTAAGTTAGGCTTAGGCTTATTCTCAAATTGATCCAATTCCCTTTTTATTTCCTTTAAAGCCTCATCTTCATCATACTCAACTTCTTGATTCATTATTTCGAGATTAGACAACTTTTTAAGACCTGGCATGAATTTTGCGTGCATGTCATGTTTTTAAAGCCAGCATCAACAAAACTGAAAATGATAAGAAATTAACAAAAATTAGGGAAATGAAAAAGACAGAATTTTACTATGAAACTGGAACTTTATTTCATTGAATTTGAAAGGATAGAAGGATTAACATCAAAGCAAAGCAATTAAAATAAAATCTGGATTATAAAACCTTAAAATAATCCAAATACAGAAAAAGCAACAAAACAGACTACCAAGACTCCTTCCTGAATGGGAAGAGGAGTTGCTTCCCAGTTGTTGAGNCACTTGCACGGCTAGGGCCCTCGCCAACTTGAACCATATTGATCTCATAGAACATCTCCTTGAGACCCTGACAGACTTCATCAATGTCATCCTGAGTAGAAAGATTTTGGACTTCTTCTAATTGTGGCCTGACAAAAGAGTAGGCGATGTGAGGGATTGGATTGAACAAATTCCAACCATTCTTTTTGCGGGCCTTGGCTCTATTTTTGTCAGCTGATGTTGGTTTAAAACCCAAGCCAAATGTATCTTTCTTCAAAAAAGAAGCAATAAGATTCACAATTCCATGCAGAGAGGATCCTAATCCTTTTACTTGTTCATAGCCGTTCCTCAACATCAGTGAAGCTACCATCATAGATGCAGCTGAAAGACGGGGATGCGGAATTGGTTTTCCTTCTTCCACTCGGTCCACCTCAATCACCTCAAATGCTTGATATATGAGGGATTCATATCCTTCATTGGCCTAGATACATAGAATGGACGGGTCATTATAGACAGATGAGTCATCCTCCCTATGAACAACAATTTCTTGCCTGTCATACTCGAACTTGACCATTTAATGTAGGGTGGATGGTACTACTCTGGCCATATGGATCCACGGCCTTCCCAGAAGAAAATTATAGGAAGTTTTCATATCCAACACTTGAAAGACAATGTTAAAATCAACCGGGCCAATTGTCATGATGAGTTCGATCTCCCCGATAGTGTCTCTTCTTGAACCATCAAAAGCTCTGATACTGACACTACTAGTTCGAATTCTGTTAGTGTCAATGTTCAGCTCTTGTAGAGTAGAAAGAGGGCATACATCTACACTTGAGCCTCCGTCAATCATGACTCCCTTTACGTAATGCCCTTCACACTTGACCACAAAATGCAAAGCTTTATTGTGCCCAGCCCCTTCCCCAGGAAAATCATCATCGCTAAAAGAAATCTTATTCACTTCAAAGAATCTTTCAGCCATTTTTTCTAGTTGATTCACTGTTGTCTTTTCTGAGACATATGCCTCATTCAAAGTTTTGATCAACATGTGGCGATGTTATTCTGAGTGCAAAAGCAGAGATAACAAAGATATCTGAGCAGGGGTTTTCCTTAGTTGGTCAATGATTGAGTAGTCTTGCATTTTTATCTTCTTAAGGAATTCCTCCGCTTCTTTTTCTGCAACGGGTTCTTTCACTTGCAAGTGACTTTCCCTAGCTTGCTTAGTTTTCTCAATTCCTTTGGCGAGTAGCACTTTCCAGAGCGGGTCAAGCCTCTCATTTCATCTACTTCTTCAACTATCTCTTTTCCTTTGTATGTCATGACAGTCTTGTTATAGTTCCAGGGAATTGCTTTTGTGTTTATCACTGGGAGCCGTGTCGTAGGTCGGATCACAATTGGCTCTGTTATATTTCTCAAACCATTATTTGGAACAATCTTTTGAATGCCCCCAGGGATGTAAAGTTTTGGCCCACCCAATTGAACCTCAACCTTTTTTGTGCTTCCAGGGACATAGAGAACCATTTTTTCAGAACATATGTTTGAACTAGAGCTTGCACCTTTCACAATCAACGGTGCCAATTTCGGCGGACTTACTATCGCTTTTAGATCTTGCCCTATGGTTCCAACAACCATCTCTGTCTTGCCAAACTGCTTATAATCCCGATCATCACAAATCATCCCAATAAAATGTGTATTATCATGAGTTGAGAGTGGATTGTTTGTGATATTAGGAGTGTCCTCATTGTTTGTCACCACAATTGCCTTTGCTTCAATCAAATTTTCAATAGCTTTATTTAATGTCCAACAATTTTCGGTACTATGACCTAGGGTGTTAGAGTGATACTTATATATTGCATTTGAGTCAAAACCTTTTGAATTTGGATTCACATAACGCGGCATGACAGGTTCAACAACTTCAATTGCATCAATTCTCGAAATAGGCTTGTATAGGATTCTCCAATTGGGGTGAACTCTTTATTTGGCTCCTCCTCTCTCACATATCCTTGTCGGGGACGAGGATTATATGATGCCTGAAAATTCGAGCGAAGTTGACGGGAGCCTTGTGGGATCGGTGCCCGCCATTGCTGATGATTGGGATGCCTAGCATAAGCCTGAGCATTAAATACTGTGTATTGTTGTGAAGGAACTGAGTATCCGGGACCCTGAGGT
>ML438028.1:24275-68428 GCA_005239525.1 Nicotiana knightiana
ATATATATATATATATATATATATATATATAGAATATGTGTGATGAATGGAGGAGTTAGAGTTGGAGTGGGATTGGGAAAATGAGGTTGAGACCTGAGGCTAAGAAAAAGGGATTTTGGGAGTTAGTTAAGAATTATTTGAATTTTAAAAATGAAGATAAAAAAAGTGGGTGGGATAATTAGGATTGGTATAAGATTAGTTAGCTAATAAAAAAGTCAAATTTTTTATTTTTGGATAAAGTTTGTTAGCTTCAAAATTTTTTTTTTGATTCTTTTCATTAGTTTTTTTCTTCTTCTATGTTTTTAAACTCTTTTTTTTTATTTCTAATTCTTAGATAAAAGATGGAAAATTATATATACCACTTTACTTTTAGACTTAAAGGAAATTATAAAAATAAAAAAACTCAATATTTACACTATAGTTTAAATTATACAAAAAAAATATATAATAGTTTACTTATTAAAATTCTAATTAAAATATACTCCATATATATATATATTCACACTTTAAGAATGTGAGTATTATTATTATTTATTTATTTTAATTAAATAAAATCTTTTAAGTGTAAGATAAAAACTTAAAACATCAATATTAGGCCTAAAAGAAATATTTACACTAAAATAGTATAACATTTGAGTGTGGTCAAAAATTAATTGTTCACAATGATGTATCTTCAGGTTTACTGAAACCTTGTGGCAGACTCGTATAAACCTCCTCAGTGAGGTCACCTTGTAATAAAGCGTTGTACACATCCATTTGATGAATGATCCAATGGCTAGAGGCATCTAAGGATAGAACACTTAACTAGGGGTGTGCATTTGATTTATCAATTCGATTTTGACCATTATCGATAATTAATTATCGATTATCGATTTGTACATATGCTTATCGTTATCGTTTCAATAAGGTTTCGATTTTTTCGATTTCGGTTTATCGATTTTTGGGTCTTGTCTATTCGGTTATCGATTACACCAATAAGAAAATTTGCAGGATTCCACCAATAAGAAAATTTGCGAGCTCTAAGCGATGTTGTCATGTTTAGTACCCTTACTTAATATATGTATACTATGTGTAAAACATGTATAAATAGTGGATAGCTAATAGAGATAGATGACTAATCATTATTATATCATACCAAATGATACTACGATTAATTGATTTAATTCAGGCAGACTAATTATTCTTCAGCTCCTTACCTAACTGACCAAAAGAACTTCTACCAAATTACAATCAACTTACTGAGAGAACCTATTTGGAGATAGAGAATTACCAGATCTGTGGGAGAAACCAAGAAAGGAGGAATTTTGAGTGAAGAAAATTTGAGGCTTCAGCAGTTCAGCTCTAAAGGGGCAGGAGGGTAGGGCCGTAGGGGCAAATCTTGAGGCAGAAGTGGCGTGAAGTTCTGAAGAGGAAGGAAATAATAGGGTAGGGGAAGTTAGATAATAATAAGGGTAGAGGAAAATGGAAATAATAAGTTAGGGTAAAGGAAACCACGACAAAAAATTTTTAAAAAAAGAAAAGAAAAAAAGAATCATATATATCTTATCGATTTATCGATAAATCAATAAGCGAAGTGGACAAAATCGAAATCGAAATCGATAACTCGATAAAAAAATTTCGGAATCGAAATCGAAATCGATAAATCGATAACAAATAATCGATTCGATTTATATATAAACCGATTCGAATGCACACCCCTACTTCGAACAGTCACCATTTTAACAACAGGAGAGAATGTCTCCTTGTAATCCAGTCTTTCCTTCTGATTGAAACCTTTAGCTAAAAGCCTTGCCTTGAACCTCTCCACTTCTCCAGAAGCCTTATACTTGATCTTACAAACCCATTTGCATCCTATAGGTTTCTTACCTGGTGGCAAAGTAAACAACTCCCAGGTTTTGTTGTCTTCCAAGGCCTTGATTTCAACCTGCACAGCCTCAATCCAACATTTGTCTTTTGCTGCCTCAGGAAAAGTAGTTGGTTCAATCTCATTGGAAAATTGAGAAAGATAACTCTAGTACTTATTGGAGAGGTGATCATATCCAATAACATCAGACAAAGGATATATGCAGTTGTTGGACTGCCCTTTCTTGTCTGGTCTCACATAGTCACTAAGCCATGTGGGAGGCTTACATACTCGAGTGGATTTCCTGACAATAGCTTGTGGTGCATTGGATCCAGTGGATTCATGAACGGACAAAACTTCCTCTGGAAAAGGCACAGATGTAGTGTCTGTCAAAGACACAAACTCAGGAGAAGGGGCATGACAAGGCACATGAGGAGTATTCACCATAGGTGCATATGAATTTGAAGGAGCAGAACAAGGTAAGAAAGGATCTCCCAAACTGGTTGGAATGGCAGTATTGAAGGACAAATTTTCAGCAGCAACTTTAGGATTATGGAAAGGAAAGTCATTTTCATAAAAAATCACATCTCTGCTGACACACATAGTATTGTGCTCAATATTCAACAGTTTATATCCCTTTTGATTTACACCATACCCAAGTAGAACATACTTGACTGCTCGTGGCTGAAATTTATCACACTTAGGCAGAGTCGAGGCAAAGCAAAGACAACCAATGACTCGCATGTGAGAAAGAGAGGGTTGCCTTTTGTATAGTAAGTCAAGGGTGATTTGTTACCAAGAACAATAGAAAGAATCCTGTTGATTATGTAAACAACTGACGCAATGCACTCTCCCCAGAATTTTGTAGGTAGATGGCCTTGAAATTTGATTGCTCGGGCTGTCTCCAAGATGTGTCTATGTCTTCTTTCAACCACCCCATTTTGTTGTGGGGTGTAGGGACAAGAACTTTGATGTAAAATGCCATACTAATGAAACAAATCTCTACAAGTTGAGTTAAAGAATTCACTACCATTGTCCGAACGAAACATTTTAATTACTTTGCCAAATTTAGTCTGAACCATAGTAATGAAATTCTTGAGCAAAAAAATCACATCAGATTTAAGTATCATAAGAATTACCCAAGTCCATCTTGTATAGTCATCAACTAAGGTAAGAAAGAACTTCATTCCATTATGAGTAGTTGTCTTATAGGGTCCCCATACATCCATGTGAATCAATTGAAAACTACTTACACTTATACTATGGCTAACTGGAAAAGGTACTCTAGTTTGCCTTGCTAAAAGACAAATTTCACACTTATGTAAAACTTCACATCTACTGAAAGTAGACATTCTTCTGATGAATTGCATAGGCACATGCCCCAACCTTTTATGCCAAATGTCCCCAACTTCCTTTGCTACTACTGTGAATGCTTGATAAGTCCTCCCTTTATCTTGTTTAGTTGCAGAAAGCATTGTGTACAGACCATCCTCCTCTCTACAAATCTCCCTCACCTTCCCAGATAAGAGATCCTGAATGACAAAGAATGTGAGAAAGAAAGAGGCAAAGCAGTTCAGGTCTTTTGTCACCTTTGACACAAACAAAATATTGAACTTAAATGAAGGTACACAAAGAACATTCTTATAAGTGTCAACTCCTTTTAACTGACAATCCCCAATATGTGTGACCTTAGCCGAGTCTCCTGTAGGCATTTGTACCTGACCTCCATTACCTACTGATATCCCATTATCCAGTAAGTTTTTTTCCCTTATCATATGATTTGTAGCACTTGTGTCAACAATCCATTTAGGAATGTTAACTTTGCAACATAAAAGGTTACCTTCCATTGCTGCTACATTCTGATTAGTTACTTCCCCAAGAGAGGAATTGTTCAACAGTTGTAAAATTTGTGCATACTGCTCCTGAGTGAAAATCTGTGGTTGCCCTGTAGTTTTGTGCTCAACATTCTATGTGTTGTTGCCCTGTAATTGTACAATGTTCACTTTCCTCTTAGACTTAAAATCTATTGGATAACCAACTATCTTATAACAATTCTCCTTAAAGTGTCATGTTTTGTGGCAATAGTCACATTTCATGAGTTTATAGAAACCATCTCTAGTGTGCCCCTTCATCTTACAGAAATCACACTCCAACTCATAATTCCTCCTGTGTTTGGGTCTAACTTTAATTATGAACATATAAGTAGGTTCATTATGATTAGGCATTCCAAAACTGTTCCCAGTCATCATCCTACAACTTTCATCTTGAACTACCATTGCATAAGCGTGAGTATTTGGCTTCTATCTTGTTCAAAACTATCATTTAATCCCATTAGAAATTGTAATAAGCGTTGAAAGTGCAACTATTCAACATAGTCTTTAGCAGGTGGTAGTGGCAAAATTGAATCGTATTAAGCCCATAGATCAGTCAATTTAGTAAAATACACTGATACTGATGAAATTCCTTGAGTAGAAGTAAAAATTTCCTTGTGCAACTAGTAAAGTCTAGATGTGTTCAGCTTGTCAAAACGTTTCTTATGTTGTGTCCAAACTGTTTGTGCACTTTCAGAAAAAAGAACTCCTGTTAGCGAATGCTGACTTACGTTGCTCATAAACCAAGAAGTCACAATTGCATTACAGCGGTCCTATTGATGGGCTAATGCTTGTCCAAATTTTTCTTTGGAGGAGATCCATCACCTAAACACAATTTGTTCTTTTCTAGAAATTCTACTTTCATTGATCGACTCCAAATAGTGTAATTGTCCGTTCCAGTTAGCAATAGACCCACTGTCATCGATCCTGGTCCATTAGACTAATGGAGATATAATGGATTATTATGATCGAGAATTATCACTTCGCCGCCAGTCACACCTATTCTGGCATCCGTGATGCTCGATTCATCATCAACTGCCATGGAATTTGCACAAACAAAGTCAATTAGGGTTCAAAAAGTTGCAGAATCAGAGTAAACAAAAAATCTCAGAAATAGAGTCGATTCTCTCGATTTATTCTTTGATTTCTTGAAGAATCTCTAGAATCACTCGATTGATGGCTCTAATACCGTGTTGAATTTTTGAATTGTAGAATCTGAGATGAGAAGAAGAGAAGAAGAAAGGAACGATTGAGAAATTTTTACTTTTTTATTGATAACAAACTATACTGATACACATACACATACCGTTACTCCACTAACTTATACAACTAATTGACAATTGTACATCTAACTCTAGTTGACTAACTATGGTTAACTTAACTAACTATGGTTAAGGAATGCTATCCAATACTATCCTTTACACCCCCTTCAAGTTAGGAGGTATGAAGATGTTCTTCATTCTGGAGACAAGGTAATCATGTTGAGCCCGACCAAGTACTTTGGTAAGAAAATTTGCTTGCTGATCAGTGGAAGCCAAATAGAAGTTGAGATGAGACCTTTCTGAATTTTCTCGCGGATAAAGTGGCAATCAATGTCGATATGTTTGGCGTGCTCATAGAACACAGGGTTGGTAGAAATTTGAATAGCATATTTGGTATCACAATAGACATGAACAGATGAATGGCGACAAACACCTAACTCTTTGAATAAGCCAACGAGCCACACCACTTCAGCAACAGTAGAGGCTAGGCTTCGATACTCATCCTCAGCAGAGCTTCGAGAGATAGTAGATTGTTTCTGGATTTCCAAGAGATGATGGAATCACCAAACTTAACAATGTAGCCTGTGACAGACTTTCGAGAATTGGGCAAGCAGCCCAATCCGCATCACAGAAGGCTGATAAAGGCTCAGAACAACGAGACTTGTGCAAAAGGCCCAACCCAGGACATTATTTAATGTACCGGACTACACGTAGAGCAGCATCCATGTGGGACATTTTTGGTTTGTGCATAAACTGGCTAAGACATTGGACGACAAACGAAATGTCTTGCCTAGTAACATCAAGTTAAAAAACCCTGCCAAGAAGCCTTTGATAAGGGTCAGGATCATCAAGAATTTGATCATCAACAAGACTAATATAACTATCAAATTCACATCTTGTCAACTTCACATGAGGTTCCATAGGAGAAGCTGTAGGTTTAGCATCAGACAAACCCAAGTCAGCAATAAGCTCAAGTGAATACTTCCTCTGATGCATCAAAATACCTTCAGCACTCCTAGCAAACTCAATACCCAAGAAATACTTGAGCTCCCCCCAAGTCTTTGATTTTGAATTCTGGTGCAAATTATCCTTAGTAGCCTGGATCAGGGACATGTCATCACCAGTGATGAGTAGGTCATCGACATACACTAGAACTACCACAATGTAACCATGCAATTGTTTGGTAAATAAAGAATAGTCCAAATGACTTTGATGAAAGCCAGAGGCAAGGGGAGCTGAAGTCAATTTAAGATTCCATTGACGGGAAACTTGTTTAAGACCATGGAGTGATTTATGCAATCTACACACCAATGATGTATCTCCAGGTTTACTGAAACCTTGTGGCAGACTCATATATACCTCCTCAGTGAGTTCACCTTGTAAGAAAGCGTTGTACATATCCATTTGATGAATGATCAAATGCCTAGAGGCAGCTTAGGAGAGAACACTTCGAACAGTCACCATTTTAACAACAAGAGAGAATGTCTCCTTGTAATTCAGTCCTTCCTTCTGATTGAAACCTTTAGCTACAAGCTTTGCCTTGAACCTCTCCACTTCTCCAGAAGCCTTATACTTGATCTTATAAACCCATTTGCATCCTATATGTTTCTTATCTGGTGGCAAAGTAACCAACTCCCATGTATTTTTGTTTGCCAAGGCCTTGATTTCAGCCTGCATAGAATCAATCTAACGTTTATCTTTTGCTGCCTCATGAAAAGTGGTTGGTTCAATCTTATTGGAAAATTGAGAAAGATAACTCCGGTACTTATTGGAGAGGTGATCATATCCAATAACATCAGACAAAGGATATATGCAGTTGTTGGACTGCCCTTTTTTGTTTAGTCTCACATAGTCACTAAGCCATATGGGAGGCTTAGATACTCGAGTGGATTCCCTGACAATAGCTTGTGGTGAAATGGGTCCAGTGGAGTCATGAATAGACAAAACTTCCTCTGGAGAAGGCACAAATGTAGTGTCTGTCAAAGACACAGACTCAGGATAAGGGGCATGACAAGGCACATGAGGAGTGTTCACCATAGGTGCATATACATTTGAAGGAGCAGAACAAGGTAAGAAAGGATCTCCCAAACTGGTTGAAATGGTGGTATTGAAGGACAGATTTTCAGCAGCAACTTCAGGATTATGGAAAGGAAAGGCATTTTCATAAAAAATCACATCTTTGCTGACAAGCATAGTATTGTGCTCAATATTCAGCAGTCTATATCCCTTTTTATTTACACCATACCCAAGTAGAACACACTTGACTGCTCGTGGCTGAAATTTATCACACTTAGGTAGAGTCGAGGCAAAGCAAAGACAACCAATGACTCGCATGTGAAAGAGAGGGCTGCCTTTTGTATAGTAATTCAAAGGGTGATTTGTTACCAAGAACAGTAGAAGGAATCCTGTTGATTATGTAAACAATTGACTCAATACACTCTCCCCATAATTTGGTAGGTAGATGGCCTTGAAATTTGATTGCCCGGGCTGTCTCCAAGATGTGTCTATGTCTTTTTTCAACCACCCCATTTTATTGTGGAGTGTAGGGACAAGAACTTTTATGCAAAATGCCATACTACTGAAACAGATTTTCTACACGTCGAGTAAAATAATTCACTACCATTGTTCGAACGAAATATTTTAATTACTTTGCCAAATTGAGTCTGACCCATAGTAATGAAATTACTAAGCAAAAAAATCTCATCAAATTTAAGTCTCATAAGAAATACCCAAGTCCATCTTGTATAGTCATCAACTAAGGTAAGAAAGAACTTCAATCTATTATGATTAGTTGTCTTATAAGGTCCCCATACATCCATGTGAATCAATTGAAAACTACTTACACTTATACTATGACTAACTGGAAAAGGTACTCTAGTTTGCCTTGCTAAAGGACAAATTTCACACTTATGTAAAACTTCACATCTATTGAAAGTAGACATTTTTCAGATGACTTGCATAGGCACATGCCCCAACCTTTTATGCCAAATGTTCCTAACTTCCTTTACTACTACTGTGAATGCTTGATAAGTCCTTCCTTTCTCTTGTTTAGTTGCAAAAGCATTGTGTGCAGACCATCCTCCTCTCTACCGATCTCATTCACCTTCCCAGATAAGAGATCCTGAAAGACAAAGAATGTGGGAAAGAAAGAGGCAAAGCAGTTCGGGTCTTTTGTCACCTTTGACATAGACAAAAGATTAAATTAAATGATGGTACACAAAGAACATTCTTGATAGTGTCACCTCCTTTTAACTGACAATCCCCAATATGTGTGACCTTAGCCGAGTCTCCTGTAGGCATTTGTACACGACCTGCATTACCTAATGATATCCCATTATCCAGTAAGTTTTTATCCTCTATCATATGATTTGTAGCACCTATGTCAACAATCCATTCAGGAATGTTAACATGCAACAGAAAAAGGTTACCTGCCATTGCTGCTACATTCTGATTAGTTACTTCCCTAAGAGTGGAATTGTTCAACAGTTGTAAAATTTGTGCATACTACTCCTGCATGAAAATCTGTGGTTGCCCTGTAGTTCTGTGCTCAATATTGTGTGTGTTGCTGCCCTGTAATTATACAGTGTTCATTTTCCTCTTAAACTTAAAATCTGTTGGATAACCAACTATCTTATAACAATTCTCCTTCAAGTGTCCTGTTTTGTGGCAATAGTCACATTTCATGAGTTTATAGCAACCATCTCTAGTGTGCCCCCTTCATCTTACATAAATCACACTCCAACTCATAATTCCTCTCGTGTTTGGGTCTAGCTTGAGTTGTGAACATAGCAGTAGTTTCATTATGATTAAGCATTCCAAAACTGTTCCCAGTCATCATCCTACGACTTTCATCTTGAACTACCATTGCATAAGCTTGATTAATGGTTGGAATTGTGGACATCATGAGTATTTGGCTTCTAGCTTGTTCAAAACTATCATTTAATCCCATTAGAAACTATAATAGGCGTTGAAATTGCAACTGTTCAACATAGTCTTTAACAGGTGGTAGTGGCAAAATTGAATCGTATTAAGCCCATAGATCAGTCAATTTAGTGAAATAAACTAATACTGATGAAATTCCTTGAGTAGAAGTAAAAATTTCCTTGTGCAAATAGTAAAGTCTAGATGCATTCACCTTGTCAAAACGTTCCTTAAGCTGTGTCCAAACTGTTTGTGCACTTTCAGAAAAAAGAACTCCTGTTAGCAAATGCTGACTTACGTTGCTCATCAACCATGAAGTCATAATTGCATTACAGTGGTCCTATTGATGGGCTAATGCTTGTCCAAAATTCGCTTTGTAGGTAGATTCATCAACTAAACACAATTTGTTCTTTCCTAGCAATGCTACTTTCATTGCTCGACTCCAAATCGTGTAATTGTCCATTCCAGTTAGCAATAGACCCACCGTCATCGATCCTGGTCCATCAGACTGCTGGAGATATAATGGATGATTATGATCGAGAATTACCGCTCTGCCGCCGGTCACACCTGTTCCGGCATCTGTGCTGCTCGATTCATCATCAATTGCCATGGAATTTGCACAAACAAAGTCAATTAGGGTTAAACAAATCAAACTAAAAATCTCAGAAACAAAGTCGATTCTCTCGATTTCTTCTTTGATTGCTTGAAGAATCTCTTGAATCACTCGATTGATGGCTCTTATACCATGTTGAATATGTGAATTGTAGAATCTGAGATGAGAAGAAGAGAAGAAGAAAGGAACGATTGAGAATTTTTCACTATTTTATTGATTAACAAACTATACTGATACACGTATATATACAGTTGCTCCACTAACTGATACAACTAATTGAGAGCTGTACATCTAACTCTAATTTACTAACTATGGTTAAGGAGTACTATCCAATACTATGCTTTACAAAAATCTTATTCCAAATGTCAAAAGTACCTAACATGTTAGCAGAAGAAGATTTATAGTAAGAATCATTGATCTAACATTCCCTAAACAATTCATGACAACGATCATAGATTTCACTATTTACCAACTGATAATTGTCTTACTTCGAATAAATCAAAATGAAAGTAAGTAAAGAAGTTACCTTAATAGATTTCAACATCTGCATGCAGAAAATTATTATTCAAAAAAATAAAGAAGTTACCTTAATTAAATAATTTAAAATAGCATCTGTGGTAAGAGGATAAGCACTAGTACTTGGGGGATGGACAGATAAAAATTTAAAATACTATAAGAAAAATTTACATTATTTGTTGCTCACCGAAACAGAACAAGAAATCTCCTCCTCTCCCAATCCTACTCAACAAAGGCAAACTCATATCAACTCTATTTATATACCGCATCTTTCCTTCCTATAATACAAAATCACAATAAAATTTCAATCCAAAAGAATTTCACAATATCAGTTTTCTCTCTTCCAAACCATGGCAACGCTATTCTGCTCTGTTCCTTTCTATGAAAACCAAATCGAAGCAACAGTTACAAAAAAAGCCGCCATCGTTGATAAGTGGATTGGGCAAACAATCCACATTCACCGCCGTAGACTCCACAAGCTCCTTATTGGTCTAGACATTGAGTGGCTCGCCTGTATTAACCCCACTGAGAAAAACCACTCCAAAATCGCCCTCCTTCAGCTCTGCGTCGGCCGTCGTTGCCTTCTATTTCAATTTCTTCACGCAGATTACATCCCAAATTCTCTCCGTGCTTTTCTCGCAAACCCTAACTTCACGTTCGTTGGTGTTGGTATTCAGGGCGACGTTTACAAGTTGTTCCAAGATCACGGGTTGTTCGTAGCGAATTCGGTAGATTTGTACCAGTTAGCATTGGTTGTACGTAAATTTGAGCCTGAGTATGGGATAATGGGGTTGAAGAGAATGGGATTGAAGAGAATGGCGTATGAAGTTCTTGGTAAAGTGATGGAGAAGCCGTTGAAAGTTACGTTGAGTCAATGGAATGCTGAGGAATTGTCGTATGAACAAGTGGAGTATGCTTGTATTGATGCTTTTGTGTCTTTTGAAATTGGAATGAACTTGTTTTCTGAGATGTTGAACAGATGGGTGTATGATCCATATGTATCTGCTTTTGATGTAAAAATTTGATGAAATATCATAGGGAATTAGGAATGTATATCGAGGAAAAATTGGCTTTTTTTGTATCTATTGAGTCTGAATGAAGGATGTGTATGATATTTTTGTTAAATTCTGATTCAGTGTATTGATTTTTGGTATCTTGTATTAATTCCAACAAGGAAGGTGTATGATTTTGTTTTTTTTTTTCTTTTTTCTCCTAGAAGAATTTTGATTTGTGGCAGTCTGGCAAATGAATTTTTTGAATCTTGTATCGTGTAATTTGGGCAGATTTTCTGAATCGTTGTAACCTCTCTAATGTATACTCCTCTCCTTTAAAAAGGAATGAACTTTATTATGGTCAGATTTTCTTTGACCATATATTTTTTAAATATTCTAAATTTGTAATTTATAATAGTATTTTTAATGTAGTTTTTAAATATATAATTTTTATTTCAGAAAACATAAAGAATCTATGTCCAATTCACAACGAAAATATATCTGGAATACATTCATGATTGTTGTTTAGAACATAATAGGTAAAAATTGTGCGGGGCACCCTATTTGGTCGCCTCCATTTAACCTATACCCATTTTTTTTTAAAATTTTAATTTGTACCTACTTTTTAAATAACTTCAGCTCCCCTTTCCCTCGCTGAGCTGAAGTTCACCAGTTAAGCTGAAGTTTGCCAATTATAAAGACAAAACTTCAGCATACGGGGCTGAAGTTCACCAGTTAAGTTTTTTTTACAAAGCGGCTATAAGTTAAAACTTGACACAAAAAGTGGGTACAGATGCAAAAGCCCCACATAATAGGGGTGACAAACGGGCGGGTCAGATCGGGTCTGATATGGGACTGGTCAAAAATGGGTAATGCAAAAATGGATAAATTAATTGATCTGACCCATATTTAATACGGATAACAAATGGGTTAACCGTCGAATAATATGAAATCTATATTATCCATGATTACTTTTTCCTAGTCCTCAACTTGAGAAACTCCCAATTTGAGACTTTATAAATGTAAAAGTTAAACCCATTAGTTATTTCTAAGTGGATAATGTAGTTCTTATCTATATTTGACCCGTTTTAAAAAAGTTCATTATCCAACCAATTTTTTAATGGATAATATGGATGAATAAATGTTTTTTAATCTATTTTTCCACGACTTCAACATAATATGATTATTATAAATAATTCATTTTTGTTTATTTAAATAATTGATTCTAACGTGTATATTCACTTGATTCTTAACGAATACTATTTTTTAAACACCTCCATTTCTTTGTTCTTTTATCTTCGCAAGCCGAAAATTATTAAGCTCGTATTGTTATAAAACAATAAGAGGAGAGAAAGAGTATTGCAAAGCAAAGTAGAGAGAGAATTCTTATTAATTTTGAGATGAATTACAATGGAATAAGATCCCTTTATTTTTAGGGGGAGAGTGACTTAGCCACCAAGTTAAATCCATAAAATCTCTTTAAATATAGACATTCACCTTAAATTAAACTCTATTTATAACATTCCTCCTTGAATGTTTACTCAACAGATAATGTGTCTCTTTAAAACCTTAACTAAAATAAAACCCAGTGGGGAAAAAATCTAGAAAAGAAAAAAGAGTACACATGTTCAGAAATACGCCTTTCGGATGCCTCGTTAAAAATCTTGCAATGAAAATCCAGTGGGACAAAACCTTGTAAGGAAAAGAGAGTGTAACGTGTATTAACTCCCCCTGATGAGAGCATCAATTCACATCCTTGAGCCTTCGCATCCCGATCTTGTACACTAGCTTCTTGAAGGTTGACGTCGGTAGAGATTTTGTGAACAAATTAGTCATATTATCACTTGAATGAATTTGTTGCACATTGATATCACTATTCTTGTGAAGATCATGTGTGAAAAATAACTTTGGTGAAATGTGCTTTGTCCTATCTCCTATTATGAATCCTCCCTCCAATTGGGCTACACATGCTGCATTGTTTTCATACAAAATCGTGGGCAGTTTGTCACACTTTAAATCACGGTTGTCTAGAATAAGATGTATTATAGACCTCAACCGGACACATAATCGACTTGTTTCATGAATAGTAATTATCTCAACATGATTAGATGAAGTAGACACGATTGATTGCATAGTCGACCGCCAAGATATGACAGTGCTTCCACATGTAAACACATAGCCTGTTTGAGATCGAGCCTTGTGTGGGTCAGATAAATACCCAGCATCGGCATAACCAACAAGATCGGGACTATAATTATTGCCATAAAATAAGCCCATATGGTTAGTCCCCTTAGATACCACAATATGTGTTTGATTCCATTCCAATGTCTCATTGTAGGAGCACGTCTATATCTTGCTAAGACATTGCCTGAAAAAGTTATGTCAGGCCTTGTTGTATTAGCAAGATACATTAGTGCACCAAGTGCACTAAGGTATGGTACTTAAGTACCAATTAGCTCTTCATTCTTTTCTTGAGGTCGAAATGGATCCTTATTCACATCAAGTGATCGAAAAACCATCAGAGTACTTAATGGATGTGCTCCATCCATGTAAAACTGGTGCAATACCTTTTCTATGTAGGCAGATTGATGCACAAAAATCTCATTTGCCATATGTTCAATTTGCAAACCGAGACATAATTTTGTCTTTCCGAGATCTTTCATCTTAAATTCTTTCTTTAAATAATCAGTTACCTTTTGGGGTTCTGTAGAAGTTCCAAAGGTTTATGTCATCGACATATACGACAAGTACAACAAATTCAGATGTTGTTTTCTTTATAAAAACATATGGGCAAATGACATCATTTATATTACATTTCTTTAATAAATACTCACTAAGAAGATTATACCACATTCGTCCTGATTGTTTTAGACCGTACAAAGATCTTTGCAATTTGATTGAAAATATTTTTCGGGACTTTAAATTATGTGTGTCAAGCATTTTAAATCCCTCGGGAATTTTTATGTATATCTCATTATCAAGTGAGCCATAAAGGTAGGTTGTAACCACATCCATTAAATGCATGTCAAGATTTTCATGGACAACAAAACTAATGAGATAGCGTGATGTTATAACATCCATAACGGGTGAATATGTCTTTTCATAATCGACACCAGGCCTTTGTGAAAATCCTTGTGCCACAAGGCGTGTCTTATATCTTTGTACCTCATTTTTCTCATTCCTCTTGCGTACAAAGACCCATTTATAGCCAGCAGGTTTAACACCATTAGGTGTTTGGACTACATGCTCAAAAACTTCAGGTTTCGCAAGTGAATTCTGATTGGATTGCTTCTTGCCATTTTGGCCGATCACGTCTTTGTCGATATTCTCCAACAGATTGAGGTTCAAGATCCTCACTATCTTGCATAATGCTATATGCAACATTATATGCAAAGACATAATCCACCACAATATCCACTCGATTCAAGTTTGTCTCAATATCGATTGGATTTATTGATAGTTCCTTATTTTCTTGAGTCTCGGGCTTAGTGGTTTCCTCATGAATCTCAGGACTGGTTAAATCGTTGATTTCTTCATGGGACTCTTTCGTAGTGTCATCTTGATCATTTGTTTTTATTTTTCTAGGATTTCGATCCTTAGAACCCAATGGTCTGCCACATTTTAGGCGTGCTTTTGACTCATTAGCTATGACACTAGAAGATTCTCCAACGGGGACATCAATACGGATTGGAACATTCTCTGCCAGGATATGTGATTTTGTTATGCTTTGCATATCCATAAATGTGACTGACATTTGATTTGCAATTCTCTGCAAATGGATAATCTTTTGCATCTCTTTTTCACAAATAGAGGCACGTGAATCAAGATGTACAAATGATAATTCATTCCATGTAACTTTTTCTCAATTGTTTATCTTGTCTCTCCCTTGTTGATACCCAATTTTTCCTCAAACTACTTTAATTTGCATATGTGCCTTCAAAATCACTTTTTATAATAACTGGTATTTTCCCATAATTTTCCATATTTTATTAATTTCTTTTCCAATTTATTCAGTATTTTAAATTCAATAATTATTCATAAATTATATTACAAATAATTTCAAAATATTTCCCAGCCCAATACCCAGGCCCAACCTCTAAGCCTACCCGACTCAATTCCCATTTTAATCTGGACCGTTGATCATTTCTGATCAACATACCAGATTAATCCTTACCTTAATTAGACCTAACGACTACCCCCTTCCCCTCATTCACTCCCCGTTCAAACATCTCTCTTTCTCTCTCTCTCTCTCTCTCTCTCTCTATCTATCTCTGGTTCTCTCTAGAACATTCTGGTCTCCCTCATCTTTGATGGACTCTGTCCATCCTCTCCGGCCACCTCCCTCGCCGGAAGCTATGTCCTCTCACCCTCTCCTGCACCCCGCTTAACCCCACGCCAGTTTGATGCTACCCTGAGGTCCTCAGGTGAACCTGGAGCGGTTCAACTCCTACCCATGGTTCTTCATGCCATTTTTTTGCCACCTCTAGCCGTTCGAGTAAGATCTATGACTTCTCCGGCTAAAGCTGGCAACATTTTAAGGTTTTATTATCTTCTCTAGGTTCTCCAAAACCCTAACTCTCAAGATTTTTCGATTTTTCTTTAGAATGTGTCTTAGATCTACGCATATTATGAAGCTTTTACATGTTTCCTTCAAAAAACCTTCATATTTCTAAATGTATCTTCATCTCAAAACTAGGGTTTCATAACCCCTCTTTCAAAATAATTTTTTCTTCCTCTTTTAGTATCATTCTGTGATTCTTTCGGTGTTTCAATGATTTATCCGAAGTTCTCTTTTCATTTGACTTAATATGTTGAAAACTCTATGTTTCTGAGTCTCTCTCTGACTAATGTGTTCGTTTAATTGCATGAACTCTTATTTCTCATAAATGTTTTAAGTGTTATGTGATTTTACCCTATTTTTTGCTTACTAGGGTTCCTGGTTTTGTTTTCTTCTGTTTATATCGTGTTCGTTCTGTTTAATCCCTTTGGTGTTACTGCTTTGTCTCTAAACCTATGTGTGATTTTGCTACTATAGTCATTAGGTTTTTTTTTTACTCTTTAATTCTCCCTGTTCGTTTAATGTGTGCTAGCATCGAATCCCTAATTCTATGTGGTTCTTTACCTTGATATACTTTTGCTTGCCTATTATTTGCCTAATTGATGTTATTCCTGATATATTTGAATCCCTTATGTACTACTCTTACTAACTTTCGACTTTTAACTTATTTCTTACCTTGCTACATGGTTGATTTACTTTTATTTGATCCCTATTTCCTTAATTAAATCTGATGAACCTAGTCTCAATTGCATACTTCTATTGGGTTGAAATTGTTTCCTTATATGGTATACGCATGGGAACTTTCCTTACTTTGTTATTTGCGTATTAGCCGTTTCATTTTAACCCCTTCAATCAAGGGGTAATCATGCTGATTTCACGATGTTTGAATAATCCCTTTAGTCTTTCCTTATTTGTACTCACCGTTTGAATAACTCCCTTAATTATGGGATATTTGTGCTGATTTCACTCTAATTGATACTAATTTCCGTAATTGTTAATTGATTCTGATTTTTTTACCTTATTTCAACCCAGCTTTTAGAAACTATATATATGTATGCTCTTCTCTCATTTGAAACACGAACTAATCTATTCAACTCTCTCTCTCACAACTAAAAACTCTCTGCTCTCTCTCTTTTCTGTGCTAGTTACTACTATTCTAAGTTAGCCGGCTGCAAGACAAGACTAACTATTGTGCATCTCCTACTTCCTGTTTGTGTTACTACTTTCTTCACTTCACTGGTATGTTCTAATTCAGATTTCGATTCTCAAACCAACATGTTTCTACTGCTGTTGAAATTCATTGTGTTTCTAATTTTCTTTTACTTATTATTTGTTGTTCAACATGTAACTAGGATCCTGAACTCCATTCACATGACAAGTTATACTCTATTTGTCATAACCAACATGTCTTTATGTACTTGATACATGTTCTATGTGAATCTTCATGCCTATGCTTGGTACATTGGTTTGATTAGGGTAAATCCTACTGTCTTGAACTATTTGGTCCTGTTATGTTAGTATAATCCTATACCCTACTGTATCCCCCAATCCCCTGAATCCTTGGGAACTTCTTATTGTGTACTGCCTGCTACATGTTTGCCCTCACATGCTCTATATTTTTCCCTCAAATCCCATTACCCCTGCTTGTTATTATTGGACTATTCTTGGTCCTTTGTGTGATGTTGAACTTATTGGTGTTCCTGCCCTTTTAGTGGTTAAAATTCTTTGTTATAAAACTATTTCAATCAAGTTTCCCTCTTCAAAACTGTTTTCTTACTTAACCTTTTCAAAACAGTTTTCTTACTTAACCTTTTAAAAACTATGTCGAGCACTCTCACTTTACTCTTAGATCATTAAGTTCTGCCCCCTTCTGTGTGAGCATTGCCTTGGGACCCTTGAGCTCCCTATGAACTTTGACACACAAAGGCTGGCCATTCCACACTATACGTACTCTATCTTGGCTATGAAATCTGGGTGTGAGCACTGCCCGGGATCCCTTGAGGTCCTTAGGGAACTCTGACACACCTGGATTATGAAAAGGCTGTGAAAAACATTACTTGGCATTGAGGACCTGAAGACTTGGGCCTATTATGAAGGCTCCCTATATTAACTTCTTCTTTTCTTACTTTAGTTATGTAATTTATATTCAGAGGCCTGTAATAATTATTTGTAAAAAACTCTTTGGGGATGGATAGTAAAAAGGGATATGTACTACCCATGCTATTGTTATTAAAGGGTAGAAACATGTCCTTAGGTTTATATTCTTGATTGCGTAATGGAAACCACGTTTAGGATTCATGCATGCACTAGAAACCATGCCTCTTAGGTCCTATGTCTATTGTTTTCAGCATATGCATATAACTTATAAATTTCTATGTTAAAACATGTTAATAATTGGTACTTTGCCATTATGTCATACACTGCCATGTACACTTAGAAATCATGCTTTAGGATTAAAAAACGGTAATAAACGGATCGTTCCATATCTTCTGCATATTCTGAAAGCATGTTCAAGCATTTATGCATTTAGGAAATCTTGCTTAAGTCCTGCATGTATGTCGTTTTGAATTTTTTTGCATTAGATATCCTGCCATTAGGATTGAATTTACATCCGTTTAGGCATCTCTAGTAAATCATGAATAAAAACAAATTCACATAACTGGTAACAATTCCTAAATCTTGGACATTTAGAACAACATGTTTAGTGATATAATTCAAACAGTTCTATAATAATCCTGGCAACTACTGAGCACTGTCCCATGCCTAGGCAAGCCTTAGGTGATTAAAGTTGTTAAAATTGGAAGTCGGCTTCTTTATGTATACTGCTTAACCATCCGCAGGTTTAAAATCAGTAGGAAAAACTGATTAGGACTTCCTCTCTAAGTTATGAAATAAAAGGCCTGTTTCTTTTATATTTTTAAATCACCTAGATACCATGCTTTAGGATTCTGAATTAATATTGACCTTAGTTGTGTATGAGACATGTTTTTTATGTGTACAGTGTGTGGAGGAATACTTGAGCCTTTATCTGCTTTCCATGCTTTCCCTTTATCTGCAGTCCTACTTGTTTTGTTATCTGTTACCCTAGAATTTTTACCTTTAAAACCTGAGGGTCTGCCTAGCACCTCCCTTTAGGATAGGAGTTCTAATTTCCTCCGGGACTAATAGGAAGGGACGGGTAACAGCATGCAACAGAGTTCGTGACCAACACGCGCTTTAATTACCTTCACGGGGTGGGAAAGGGTAGAATATGGATATGATGACCGATGCGCTAATACCACGTGTAGCCCCTCTTCGAGGAGGGTCATACCGGGTATTGCATTGATGTGATCCATATTATAAACAAACCTAGGAACCCCTTTATTCCCATAAACATGCTTAGATTGTAATTTTTTTCAAAATCTAGCTTTAACTTTAACTGTTTCTAAACCATGTGTACTTAGACTAAATCCCCTACTATTTGAGCCATATTTGTTTATTTGCTAATTGTACAAAATTCACAAAAGCTGTTTGGCCGGGAACCACACTTGTGGATCCTGAGGGGTGCCTAACACCTTCCCCTTAGAATAATTTCAAGCCCTTACTCTGTCTCTGGTCAACAACCTAGTTATAGATAAACCCCTTAGGTGCCCTAACGTACTTCAAACCCGTTAGGTGGCGAATCTCCTCTCTTCACTCTTCCTTAAAGGAGTTGTCCAAAAATGTCAAAAACCCTGACTGATCGGAAAGGATAGAAAAGAGGGGGCGCGACAGCATGGCGATTCTTCTGGGGATTATAGGCTTTTACCATTATAAACCGCTTTGTGAATTTTTTCGAGTATGCTTTGTTTGATATTTGCACCCTTTTCTTTTCCCCCTCTATGTGCAATTAATTGTTTATCGCTTTCAAATATTTATTCCCTCCATAAAAGCAAAACTGACAAGTTTCTTTATTTTCCTTTGTAACCGCTTTAAATCATAACTGTTGTATTTACAGCTTTCCTAACGTGCAAATACATGAAAACATGTTTTTAATGCTTATTTATTATTTCATAATCATGCTCAACATTCATACTCCACTCGTGCCAAACAAAATACTATAGCAACGCTTGATAAGTGGATGTGCTCTTCCTATATTATTACCCCTAAATTCGGAAAGGCTTATTTGGGGGAAAAGTAGTCGATCAGTAGTGTAGTCGACGGTTCCGTGCCTTTCCCCCTTGAGTTGTGCGCTCGAGGGTACCAGTCTAAAACCCCATATAAACATTACTCCATTATGTTGTTTCATGCATCATGGTCAAACCTAGCCAGGCTGAAGTGTGATCCGCACGATAGCTTTTAAGATTGCCTTATCCAAAAGTCCACTGGGTTTCCCTAAACCCAAACGGACATCATCACGTTCTGTGCATTTATTTGGAGAACTAAGTGTTGTATACTAATTATTGATGTTAAATAGTCGAGTCTGGTGGGGGTCAGGGTCTAATCCTATTTGCCTTGCAGAAATATGAGGCACGAAGTCCCCAGATTCGGCATGGTCTCCAATATCCATCCAAGATTGCTAAGTTGGTGGGAAGATTTGTATTCTAGTGACAAAACTCTCGTCAGAAAATACTTGGGCAATCTACCATCTCTTCTAGAAATCCAGCCAACAACATGATAATAGAGGCTGCTACCCTATTTTGGGATTGTGAAAGGTCCGTGTTCCGCTTTGGGGACATTGAAATGAAACCTTTGCTACATGGTTGATTTACTGTTAATTGATCCATATTTCCTTAATTAAATGTGATGAACCTAGTCTCAATTGCATACTTCTATTGGGTTGAAATTGTTTCCTTATATGGTATACGCATGGAAACTTTCCTTACTTTGTTATTTTCCTATTAGCCGTTTAATTTTAACCCCTTCAATCAAGGGGTACTCATGCTGATTTCACACTGTTTGAATATTCCCTTTAGTCTTTCCTTATTTGTACTCACCATTGAATAACTCCCTTAATTATGGGATACTTGTGCTGATTTCACCCCGATTGATACTAATTTCTGTAATTTTTAATTGATTCTGATTTTTTACATGATTTCAACCCAACTTTCAGAAACTATATATATGTATGCTCTTCTCTCATTTGAAACACGAACTAATCTGTTCAACTCTCTCTCTCACAACTAAAAACTCTCTGCTCTCTCTCTTTTCTATGCTAGTTACTACTATTCTAAGTTAGCCGGCTGCAAGCCAAGGCTAACTATTGTGCATCTCCTACTTCATATTTGTGTTACTGCTTTCTTCACTTTACTGGTATGTTCTAATTCATATTTTAGTTCTCAAACCAACATGTTTCTACTACTGTTGAAATTCATTGTGTTTCTAATTTGCTTTTACTTATTATTTTGTTGTTCAACATGTAACTAGGATCCTGAACTCCATTCACATGATAAGTTATACTCTATTTGTCATAACCATCATGTCTTTATGTACTTGATACATGTTCTATGTGAATCTTCATGCCTATGTTTGGTACATTGGTTTGATTAGGGTAAATTCTACTGTCTTGAACTATTTGGTCCTGTTATGTTAGTATAGTCCTATAACCTACTGTATCCCTCAATCCCCTAAATCCTTTGGAACTTCTGATTGTGTACTGCCTGCTACATGTTTTTCCTCACATGCTCTGTATTTGTCCCTCAAATCCCATTACCCTTCTTGTGATTGTTGGACTATTCCTGGTCCTTTGTGTGATGTTGAACTTCTTGGTGTTCCTGCCTTTTTAATGGTTAAACTTCTTTGTTATAAAACTATTTCAATCAATTTTCCCTCTTTAAAATTGTTTTCTTACTTACCCTTTTCAAAACTGTTTTCTTACTTAACCTTTTAAAAACTATGTCGAGCACTCTCACTCTACTCTTAGATCATTAAGTTCTGCCCCCCTCTATGTGAGCATTGCCTTGGGACCCTTGAGCTCCCTCTGAATTTTGACACACAAAGGCTGGCCATTCCACACTATACTTACTCTATCTTGGCTATGAAATCTGGGTGTGAGCACTGCCCGGGATCCCTTGAGGTCCTTAGGGAACTCTGACACACCCGAATTATGAAAAGGATGTGAAACATTACTTGGCATTGAGAACCTGGAGACTTGGGCCTATTATGAAGGCTCTCTATAGTTTACTTCTTTTTTTCTTACTTTAGTTATTTCATATTCAAAGGCATGTAATAATTATTTGTAAAGAACTCTTTGGGATGGATAGTGAAAAGGGATGGGTACTACGCATGCTATAGTTATTAAAGGGTAGAAATATGTCCTTAGGTTTATATTCTTGATTGCGTAATAGAAACCACATTTAGGATTCATGCATGCACTAGAAACCATGCCTCTTAGGTCCTATGTCTATTGTTTTCAGCATATGCATATCACTTATAAATTTCTGTGTGAAAATATGTTAATAATTGGTACTTTGCCATTATGTCATACACTGCCATGTACACTTAGAAATCATGCTTTAGGATAAAAAGAACGCTAGTAAACAGATCGTTCCATCTCTTCTGCATATTCTGAAAGCATGTTCAAGCATTTATGCATTTAGGAAATCTTGCTTAAGTCCTGCATTTATGTCTTTTTGAATTTTTGTGCATTAGATATCCTGCCATTAGGATTGCATTCACATCCGTTTAGGCATCTCTAGTAAATCATGAATAAAAACAAATTCACATAACTGGTAATAATTCCTAAATCCTGGACATTTAGAAGATCATGTTTAGTGATATAATTCAAACAATTCTTTAATAATCCTGGCAACTATTGAGCAATGTCCCATGCCTAGGCAAGCCTTAGGTGATTAAAGTTGTTAAAATTGTTTATGTGTATAGTGTGTGGAGGAATACTTGAGCCTTTATCTGCTTTCCATGCTTTCCCTTTATCTACAGTCCTACTTGTTTTGTTATCTGTCGCCCTAGAATTTTTACCTTTAAAATCTGAGGGTCTGCCTAGCATCTCCCCTTTAGGATAGGAGTCCTAATTTCCTCCGGGACTAATAGGAAGGGACGGGTAACAACATGCAATAGAGTTCGTGACCAACACGCGCTTTAATTACCTTCATGGGGTGGGAAAGGGTATAATATGGATATGATGACCGGTGCGCTAATACCACGTGTATCCCCTCTTCGAGGAGTGTCATACCGGGTATTGCATTGATGTGATCCATATTATAAACAAACCTAGGAACCCTTTTATTCCCATAAACATGCTTAGATTGTAATTCTTTTCAAATTCTAGCTTTAACTGCTTCTAAACCTATGTGTACTTAGACTAAATCCCCTACTATTTGAACCATATTTGTTTATTTGCTAATTGTACAAAATTCACAAAAGTTGTTTGGCCGGGAACCACACTTGTGGATCCTGAGGGGTGCCTAACACCTTCCCCTTAGGATAATTTCAAGCCCTTACTCTATCTCTGGTCAACGATCTAGTTATAGATAAACCCCTTAGGTTCCCTAACGCACCTCAAAACCGTTAGGTGGAGACTCTCCTCTCTTCACTCTTCCTCAAAGGAGTTGTCCAAAAATGACAAAAACCCTAACCGATCCGAAAGGAATGAAAAGAGGAGGCACGACAGCATGACGACTTTGCTGGGGATTATAAGCTTTTACCATTATAAACCGCTTTGTGAATTTGCCCGAGTATTCTTTGTTTGATATTTTCACCTTTTCCCTTTACCCCTCTATGTGCAATTAATTATTTATCTCTTTCAAATATTTCTTCCTTCCAAAAAAGCAAAACTGACATGTTTCTTTTTTTCCTTTGTAACCGCTTTAAATCATAACTGTTGTATTTACCGCTTTCTTAACGTGCAAATACATGACAACATGTTTTTAATGCTTATTTATTATTTCATAATCATTCTCAACATTCATACTCCACTCGTGCCAAAAAAAAAATACTATAGCAACGCTTGATGAGTGGTTGCGCTCTTCCTATATTATTACCCCCTAAATTTGGAAAGGCTTATTTGCGGTAAAATTAGTCGATCAGCGGTGCAGTCGACGGTTCTATGCCTTTTCCCCTTAAGTTGTCCGCTCGAGCGTACCAGTCTAAAACCCCATAGAAACCTTACTCCATTATGTTGTTTCATGCATCATGGTCAAACCTATCCAGGCTAAAGTGTGGCACGCATGATAGATTTTAAGATTGCCTTATCCAAAAGTCCACTGGTTTTCCCTAAACCCAAACAGACATCATCACGTTCTGTGCATTTATTTGGAGAACTAAATGCTTTATACTAATTATTGATGTTAAATAGTCGAGTCTGGTGGGAGTCAGGGTCTAATCATGTTTGCCTTGCAGAAATATGAGGCACGAAGTCCCCAGATTCGGCATGGTCTCCAATATCCATCCAAGATTGCTAAGTTGGTGGGAAAATTTGCATTCTAGTGACAAAACTCCCGTAAGAAAATACTTGGGCAATCTACCATCTCTCTTAGAAATCCAACCTAACAACATGATAAAAAAGGCTGCTACCCTGTTCTGGGATTGTGAAAGGTCCGCGTTCCGCTTTGGGGACATTGAAATGACACATTTGCTTGAGGAAATAGGAGGACTGGCTGGCCTAGTATGGCCAGGGTTGCTAATGCCTGAGAACCGCACAGGCAAAAGTTTCCTCAAAATGACGGGTCTGAGGAAGAATGCAGAACTAGTATGCTTAAAGGAGTCATACATCCCTTTTGACTATTTGTACGAAAGGTACGGCCACAGCGAATCATACCGTACCTACCACAACGAGTTTTCCATCACATCCTTGGGATATTTGTCTTCATGTTTTGCTTCTTGGGTCTGATTGTGTTTCCAATGAATAAGGAGAGAATCCACACTAGACTGGCCATGGTAACCAAGACACTAATGGAAGGAATTAGTGGGCAAAACTTCAGCATTGTGCCCATGATCATTGCAGAGCCTTGGAAAAGTGTCAATGAGTGGCAATACACTTCGAAGGATGCAATCTGCTACTTCATCTTTGGCTCATGGAACATCTCCAAAAGGGCGAATACCGACAAGAAATTCATCGAAGAGTTTGGGATGACCACATCGCTTTCCACTATCCAAAGCGAATGAATTACATCTACGACATGTTTGCTCATCTTGAGAACGCCAAAGGATGGGTCGAGCTCTTTGATAATCTGACTGAAGAACAGGTTCAGTGGATGTTCGAGTGGTTTCCGACAGAGGAGTTCATCGCCCGTTCTAGAGATGCACCGTTCCTAATACTAATTGGTCTAAGAGGAACATACCCTTACATCCCTCTTCGAGTTATGAGGCAAGCTTGTAGGAAGCAAGTCATACCCAGGGTCGACAAGATGAGCCATCTTCGAGCTGACTTCCAAAATTACGATAGTCCTCACAAGTGCCAAGCCCAACACATGTGGCACTACAAGATTGTAATGGAGAAGAACACCATCGAGCCGGACAGATATCATGCCAGTTGTACCCCTTTCTATCCTGGTTGGTTGGCAGAAAATTGGGGTGGTCTGAGCGAGCCAGGGTTTGTTCAAGGCCACAGGGTTATAGATGAAAAGGTCGAGGCACAAGTCAAATACAACCAGTTGTGCAAGAGGATCCGTGAATGTGAGGATGAGCACCGCGAAATACATGAGTCTAGCAAGAAACTGATCTAGGAATGGAAATATATGTCTATCAGCACCAAAAAAAGGTTAGGCTATTTGGAGCGAGGCATAGTGGAGCTGGAGGAAGCATTTCTCAAAAGGGTTGAAGACTGTCAAAAGGCTAAAATGACCGAAGGAGGACATCTAGCCAGAGCGTACCTGTTGCTGGGACTTCGCGAGTTTGGAAAACTGCACGAGGGAAGCAAGAATGCCGAGTCTGGGGAAGGTCCTTCTAGGACCAAGTAGATAGGAATGTCTTTCTTTTACTTTATCAATGTAATAAGGCCAATGTCCATTAGTGACCTTTACTTCCTGTTTATTTAGTGTCGTTTTGGGATTCGTCTATTTTCTTATCAATAAAATGAGGCATTTAGCATCTTAAGTTCTCCAAATCAGTTTGTCGCTAGGCCTACCTCGGGCACAAAAGAGGTCGCCAAATTAGGACGCGCTTTACATTCCCTCACTATGTGTTTATATACCGCAATACATTTCATAATCCTCACTGACTTGGCTACCTTTTGTTTTTGTTTTCCTCTTTCTTTATTTATTTATTTCCCTCCCCAAAGGTTAGTTCGTGCACTCTGGCATCGTCATCCTATCTTAGAAGATTCAGGGGCCCTCCACCCTCTCCTCCTCTTAGTCCTCCCAAAGGCAAGAACAAAGGCAAAAAGAAAATGGAAGATTCAGGAAACCGCAGAAATGAGAATTTGGTTGAACGGGTAGAGGCCACTGATGGCCAGTGTATTCGGATTCAGAATGAAACTATGTCGCAACTGGAACGGAATTTGTCAAAGTTTCAAGAAGATCTTGATCAAGTTCAGAATCTGGCAAACCTGTCATTCTCCCTCAACGTCCCAGACGTCAACATCCAGAATCCTACACCTCCTCAAAACATCCCAAAACAGCAAGATCATCCCGCAACTCATTATCACAACACCCCACCAAAGAACCAAACTCTTCCAGCGCAATGCAACGCCTGCCACACTCCAAATAACACTCCGCTGCTTATCCCAGAACCTCAGAGCTCCACAAATGACCATTTCCACACTCATGCGCCATGCCACCATAACAATCTCATCTACGTGGAGACCATGCCACACTCCACTCCCCCTATCACATACACACCTGAGTCTAACGAAAAGGACCTACTTATCAAGAACTTGGCCAATGAACTTAGGAAGCTGACCAGCCGGGTTCAAGGCATCGATGAAATCAAGGGAGTTGAAGGGTTGAACTAAGAATACCTCTGCATACAGCCCGATGTCGAACTGCCTGAGGGATACAAACCTCCTAAGTTTGAAATGTTTGATGGTACAAGTGATCCAAGGTTCCATCTGAGAACTTATTGTGACAAGCTGGTTGGACTAGGGAAGGATGAAAGGATCCGCATGAAGCTTTTCATGAGGAGCTTGAAAGGAGATGCGTTGTCTTGGTACATCAGCCAAGATCCCAAGAAATGGTCGAATTGGGTGAGCATGACATCTCACTTTATGGACAGATTCAGGTTCAACACAGAGAACGCACCAGACGTGTTCTATATTCAGAATTTGAAGAAGAAGCCCACAGAGACATTTCGCGAGTACGCTACTCGTTGGAGGTCTAAAGCTGCCAAGGTCAGGCCCGCCTTAGAAGAGGAACGAATGAACAAGTTCTTTGTCTGGGCTCAGGACCCGCAGTACTATGAACGATTGATGATGATCGAGAACCACAAATTCTCCGATATTATGAAGCTGGGAGAGAGAATTGAAGAGGGTATTAAAAGTGGTATGGTCACGAATTTTGAAACCTTGCAAGCTACAAATAAGGCTTTGCAGTCTGGTGGTGTGTCTAAGAAAAGAGACGGGGGAGACGTGATGGTTGCACAAAGAACCAAATCCCCACTAAAATACCAAACTTACCCAACACCTCCACTCACATATCAACCAACCCCAAATTACCAAGCACCCTCACCCTCATACCAAGCTCCACCACCCACTTATCAGTCACCTCCACCACCAACTTATCAATCACTCTACCACCGACATATCTACCTGCTTCACCCAGATACTCTCAACCCGCTCCTGTCTACCACACTTATAATTCTCAACCATCCCATTTCCAATCACCCCCTGCACGCCAAAACTTCCTTAGACCTCGTCCTAATTTTGATCGCAGACCTCCAAAACAATATACCGCCATCGCTGAACCCATCGACCAGCTGTATGAGAAGCTCAAAGCTGCTGGTTATGTCACCCCCATCCCTGCTGCAACCCTTGAGAATCCTTCTCAATGGGTTAACCCAAACAAGTCATGTGCATACCACTCCAGCATGAAGGGACACACCATCGATGAATGCCGCTCTTTGACGGACAAGATGCAGTCCTTGATTGACAACAAGGTCATCGTGGCAAAGGAATTCGCTCCAAATGTCCGCAACAATCCTCTTCCGGGCCATAAGGGTGGAGGCATCCACTTGATTAAAATAGAAGACAACTGGGTCCTAGAGGGGTCAATTGGGTTAATCATGGAAGGCGATGACCCAAAGAAGCCAACGGTTACTCTCAACCCAATCATAGTCCAGATTCAGCCATCTGCGGATGTTGATGTAGATATGTCCGTACCCCTCGAGTATGAAGCGGCACCACCCGCAAAGACACCGGTACCAATTGAAGTTGAGTTTGTGTCTTCGGAAAATGCACCTGCACCATTTGAGGTTGCCACCTTACCACCCCAGGCATATGTTCCATTCGAAGTGAGGGTAGCTGCGCCAATCATGTTGGCGATATCGACCACGCCACCTTTCTATACAAATGTTGTACCATGGGATTATACAGCTGAGGCGAGAAGGAAAGGCAAAGTCAAAGAAGCAGTTGCAGTGCAGGGTATGACAAGAATTGGTAGAGTCTATACCCCTGAACATCTGGCTGAATCCAGCAGACAGGCATCCAATCGGCCTCCCATTATCGAGACAGGTCCGGACGACCTTTGGAGGAAAGTATAGGTCAAGGAGTATTCGGTCATCGACCAACTGAACAAGACGCCAGCGCAAATATCCATCATCTCTTTGCTGCAGAATTCCGAGATGCACAGGAATGCTTTATTGAAGGTGTTGAACGAAGCCTATGTGCCGAACAACATCACTAGCAGAGAAATGACCAATATGGTAGGCCAAGTGCTAGAAATCCACAAGATCACTTGCCATGAGGATGAGCTACCACCTGAAGGGATGGGTCACAACAAAGCACTGTGCATGCGAAGATTATTTCATCACCAAAATCTTGATCGATGGAGGATCCAGTCTTAACATCTGTCCGTTGATAACGCTCAAGAAATTGGGTAAAGGGCTGCATGAGATAAATGATGGAGCAATCAATGTGAACGCTTTTGATGGATCTCAAAGGTCCACCATTGGTGAGATAAGCCTATGATTGCAAATGGGACCAACCTGGTTCGAGGTTGACTTCCAAGTGATAGATGTTCCAGCGTCCTACAACTTGTTATTAAGGCGACCCTGGATCCATGCTGCTGGGGCTGTAGCATCAACATTACATTGGGATGTGAAGTTCGAGTGGAACCAACAAGAGGTGATTATTCATGGCGATGGTAGCAACTCCATATACAGTCGCCAGACTATTCCGGTGATTGAAGGAAGAAGGAAGCTGGGTGGAGAAACTTACCACCACATTGAATGGATCAACGCTATCGACAAAGACAAATGGTGGGATAGCAAGATCGCAAGTATGATGAATTGGCGAGGGTACGAGCAAGGTAAAGGGCTCGGCAAGAACCTTCAGGGGATCTCCAAACCTATCAGACTCAAGAAGCACGACACCACTTTCGGTTTGGGATACGAATACACTTGGGAAGAATTCAAAAACTGGTCGCCACCATGGCACAATCCTTATTACCCTTTGGAGCAACCAATGCCGCATCTGGATCAGACCTTCCAACATGCCGACGTTATTTATGGATCAGACGAAGGAGAAACACTTGCAACAATGAGGAACTTGTTTCTAGAGGACAGTGATATGGACTGTTGTGTTATTCTCGAGGAGGAGGGGGAGGAAGGCTCTTCCATATAGGATGTGAGCAGAGTGACGTACCTCAAGAATTGGACTGTCAGGACAACCAAAGCCCGACTAGCCTCGGGGTAGCAAGGCTAAAACGAGCGCTATTCATTGTTTTTCTTTACAAAATGATTTTTTTTCGCTTTTTAATTCCTGCAATAAGATCTTCAATGTTCAAAACAATCGTTCAATTTATCAAAAGCATTTTTAAATTTTTCTTATGAATCAATATTTATTGCTATCATTTTTCTCTCATTACTTTACCTATACAGCATTACTATTACCTGTCTTGATGAACTGATGACTGTGACATGCAACGAGACAACGCAACAAACAGACGTGGATTCAGAAGAAGATGACATACCTGACGAGATTGTCAAAGAAGTTGAGAATTTTGAGAACATCCCCAAGTCCAACCTGGACGAGGCTGAAATCATCAACCTGGGAGATTCAGAAAACATCAAGGAAACACGAATCATCATTCATTTATCACCGTCAGAAAAGAAAGAATACGCAGAATTTCTAAAGGAGTATGAGGACATATGAGCCTGGTCGTACGACGACATGACTGGTCTAAGTACGTCTATTGTAGCTCACAAATTTCCAACCAATCCAATGTGTCCACCGGTAAAACAAAAGCTCAGGAAGTTCAAACCCGACATGAGTTTGAAAATCAAAGAAGAAGTCACCAAGCAGATCAACGCCAAGGTTCTCAGGGTAGTTGAGTACCCGACATGGTTAGCCAACATTGTGCCAGTATCAAAGAAGAATGGGAAGGTCAGAGTCTGTGTCAACTACCGGGATATCAACCGGGCTAGTCCGAAAGATGACTTCCCTTTTCCAAATATACATATCCTGATTGACAATTGCGCCAAGCATAAACTACAATCATTCGTGGATTGCTTCGCTGGTTATCATCAGATCTGGATGGGTGAGGAAGATGCTGAGAAAACGACTTTCATTATTCCATGGGGAGTGTACTTCGAAGACTATCCAACAACTTCTTTCACAGCGGAGGAATCCTATATAGGAGGACTCCCGATTTGGGATTATTACGTTGTGTCGACGCAAAGGAAGCATCCAAGCTGCTAGAGGAGATTCATGCTGGGACCTGTAGCCCACATATGAACGGTTTTGTTCTGGAAAAGAAGATACTCCGAGCTGGTTACTTTTGGATGACTGTGGAAACAAACTGCATCCAATATGTCCGGAAATGCCACCGTTGTCAGATACACGCAGATATGATAAAGATACCTGCAAAAGAGCTCAACGCAACAAGATTACCATGGACGTTCATCGCCTTGGGCATGGATGTTATTGGACCAATCAAGCCTGCCGCCTCCAACGGACATAGGTTCATTCTGGTAGCCATCGACTATTTCACCAAATGTCAGCATCCTATAAAGCAGTGACTAAGAAAGTCGGGGCAGACTTTGTCCGGGATCGTATTGTTTGTCGATTCGGTATTCCTGAGTCAATCATCACCGACAATGGTTCCAATCTCAACAGTGACTTGATGAAAGCTATGTGCGAGGTTTTCAAGATCAAACACAAGAATTCCATAGCTTACAGACCTCAGATGAATGGAGCTGTAGAAGCTGCCAACAAAAACATCAAGAAGATACTAGGAAAGATGATAGAAAGGCACAAGAAGTGGCACGAGAAGTTATCATTTGCCTTATTGGGATATCGCACCACAGTTCGCACCTCAACATGGCAACTCCCTATATGCTAGTTTATGGTACTGATGCTGTTATTCCTGCCGAAGTTGAGATTCTATCTCAAAGAATTATACAAGAAGCTGAGCTCAGCGACGCAGAATGGGTAAAGAGTCGTTATGAGCAACCAGCCCTTATAGACGGAAAGATAATGAATGCAGTCTGTCATGGTCAACTCTATCAGAACAGAATGACCCGAGCCTTCAACAAGAGAGTCAAGCCTAGACAGTTCACACTGGGGCAGCTGGTACTGAAGAAGATCTTTCCACATCAAGACGAAGCCAAAGGGAAGTTCTCTCCCAACCGGCAGTGTTCGTACATGGTTCACCGGGTACTGACAGGAGGAGCACTCGTACTTGCAGAAATGGACAGAGAAGTCTGGCCAAAGCCGATCAATTAAGATGCAGTCAAGCGCTACTATGTGTAATCTTTATGCTTTTATCAATGATGCAAATTGAGCTACGACTGACCTGATTCCCGTTTAAGAGGGGATACGTAGACAGCCATATGAGTTCGGTCATAATTCAATAAAAAATTTATTTTTCCCCGCAATTGGAAACTGGGGCAAAATTTTGAGGAGGACCCTAAAAATTCTGAAGCAAGTTCAGCCAATCGCCGTACGAGCAACAACCAGAAGCATTCATCCATCCAACTGGGGCAGAATTTTGAGGAGGACCCTCAAAATTCTGAAGCAAGATCAGCCAATCGCCGCACGAGCAATAGTCAGAGACATTCACCCATCAAACTGGGGCAGAATTTTGAGGAGTACCCTCAAAATTCCGTAGTAGGAGAGGTTGCAATGTCCCGAGCCATGTCACAGTCGTCGGTTCATCCCAAAATTATTTTTTAATTATACATTATTCCTTTACAAAATCATGCATGTTTGTTTTTGAAACAACTTTGTTTAGCAACGCTACCCCAATAATACAGACAGTATCATCAGATCGAGCCCAACAAGTCAAGAAAAGCCAGAGGGGATACAAACTAATCCCCCCCTCCGTTTATAGAACTCACGATCTTTCTTTGGTTGCAGGCACTAAGGTTGCAAAATCCCTAAACGAACTGTCCGCCCAGGGGATAAATGTTGTCCAAAATACGACTCTTAAAACTGCTGCACTTGTCGACGTTCGCACATGCCTCAATGCTCCGCAGTCACAATGCTCTCAATAATCACTATGCTGCAATTCATCACCAGCTAAGAATTCCTACTGTCATTTTATTTCTTGCATAAGGCTACCATTCTGCCTTCCGAGGTTAAGCTCTACCTCCATCTACATCATTGCATAAAGCTACTATTCTACCTTCTGAGGTTAAGCTCTACCTCCATCTACATTTTGCATAAGGCTACATTTTTGCCTTTCGAGACTAAACTCTGTCTCCATCTGCATTTGCATCTTTGCATAAGGCTGCCATTCTGCCTTCCGAGGTTAAGCTCTACCTCCATCTACATCAGTGCATAAGGCTACCATTCTGCCTTCCGAGACTAAGCGTTGTCTCCATTTGCATTTGCATCTTTGTATAAGGCTACCATTTTGCCTTCCGAGGTTAAGCTCTACCTCCATCTACATCAGTGCATAAGGCTACCATTCTGCCTTCCGAGGTTAAGCTCTACCTCCATCTACATCATTGCATAAGGCTACCATTATTTCTTCCGAGACTAAGCACTGTCTCCATCTGCATTGCATAAGGCTACCATACTGCCTTTCGAGGCTAAGCTCCGCCTCCAATTTAACTCTCGAGACTAAAATCTGTCTCAAGCACCATTTACTTCACTTTTCGTTCGGGCTAAGCTCTACCCTTTTATTCACAAGACTAAGCTCTGTCTCGTCAGCATCATTCTATTGCATCTGCATAGGCTGAAATATCTCCAACTCATCCAAAGGCGTCATCATTCAGAGGTACCATTTTCATGGTCCGAGAACACCATGACATGGCCTGAGGATCTATTTCAACCTCTGCATATCATTATTCAAAGGCATCATGGTTCGGAGGCACCATCCTCATGGCCCGAGAACATCATTTTCATGGCCTGCGAATCCTGCATCAAGCAATTCATAGCCCAGGACGTCATCCTTAACCGTCCGAAGACATCATTCATGGTCCAACGGGAATTTGCATCATGTTTAAATTACGCACAATATTTGCTTGTATTATTTATTTGCAGGTAATCCGGCGAGCAAACTACCATCCCGGCAGGAGCGGTTCCGCTCCAGCTCTCCTAACCACCCCGTAAGCCGCTTATTCAATCAGTCCCAAATGTTGCATACGTTCTTGTAAGAAACTTCATCGGTATACTTCACCGATGACTCCTAAACTACATACGGCCCGATTCCTGTAAAACCAGGGATATGTAGGCAACTCAGAAACCAGGGTGCGGACTAAAACTCTTCAAACCGTTTCACTCGGTCAAAACTGTCCATCATATCCTTACCCGATAACTCTTTCATCCTTATCGGGTAAAGAAGGGCAGCTGTTGATACCCAATTTTTCCTCAAACTATTTTAAAATTTGCATATATGCCTTCAAAATCACTTTTTATAATAACTGGTATTTTCCCATAATTTTCCACATTTTATTAATTTCTTTTCCAATTTATTCAGTATTTTAAATTCAATAATTATTCATAAATTATATTACAAATAATATCAAAATATTTCCCAGCCCAATACCCAGGCCCAACCTCTTAGCCTACCTGACCCAATTTCTTTTTTAATCTGGACCGTTGATCATTTCTGATCAACGGACTAGATTAATCCTTACCTTAATTAGACCTAGCGACTACCCCCATTCCCCTCATTCACTCCCCGTTCAAACATCTCTCCACCTCTCTCTCTCTCTCCCTCTCTCTCTCTCTCTATCTCTGGTTCTCTCTAGAACCTTCTGGTCTCCCTCCTCTCCGATGGACTCTATCCATCCTCTCCGGCCACCTCCCTCCCCGGAAGCTATGTCCTCTCACCCTCTCCTGGCCCCCGCTTCGCCCCACGGCGATTTGATGCTACCCTGAGGTCCTCAGGCGAACCTGGAGCAGTTCAACTCCTATCAATGGTCCTTCATGCCATTTTCCGGCCACCTTCGACCGTTCGGGTAAGATCTATGACTTCTCCGGCTAAAGCTGGCAACAATTTTAAGGTTTTATTATCTTCTCTGGGTTCTCTGAAACTCTAACTTATTTTCTTTAGATCTATCTTAGATCTACGCATATTATGAAGCTTTTACATGTTTCCTTCAAAAAACCTTCATATTTCTAAACGTCTCTTCATCTCAAAATTAGGGTTTCATAACCCCTCTTTCAAAATAATTTTTTCTTCCTCTTTTAGTATCATTATGTGATTCTTTCGGTGTTTCAATGATTTATCTGAAGTTCTCTTTTCATTTGACTTAATATGTTGAAAACTCTATGTTTCTGAGTGTCTCTCTGACTAATGTGTTCGTTTAATTGCATGAACTCTTATTTCTCATAAATGTTTTAAGTGTTATGTGATTTTACCCTATTTTTTGCTTACTAGGGTTCCTGGTTTTGTTTTCTTCTTTTTATATCGTGTTTGTTATGTTTAATCCCTTTGGTGTTACTGCTTTGTCTCTAAACCTATGTATGATTTTGCTACTACAGTCATTAGGGTTTTTTTTACTCTTTAATTCTCCCTGTTCGTTTAATGTGTGCTAGCATCGAATCCCTAATTCTATGTGGTTCTTTACCTTGCTATGCTTTTACTTGCCTATTATTTGTCTAATTGATGTTATTCCTGATTTATTTGAATCCCTGATTCCTTGAGATTTGAAAAATCTTACTGATTTCTTATGGACTACTCATACTGACTTCCGACTTTTAAATTATTTTTTACCTTGCTACATGGTAGATTTACTGTTAATTGATACCTATTTCCTTAATTAAATCTGATGAACCTAGTCTCAATTGCATACTTCTATTGGGTTGAAATTGTTTCCTTATATGGTATACGCATGGGAACTTTCCTTACTTTGTTATTTGCCTATTAGCCGTTTAATCTGAACCCCTTCAATCAAGGGGTACTCATGCTGATTTCACGCTGTTTGAATATTCCCTTTAGTCTTTCCTTATTTGTACTCACCGTTTAAATAACTCCCTTAATTATGGGATACTTGTGCTGATTTCACTCTAATTGATACTAATTTCCGTAATTGTTAATTGATTCTGATTTTTTACCTTATTTCAACCCAACTTTAAGAAACTATATATATGTATGCTCTTCTCTCATTTGAAACACGAACTAATTTTTTCTACTCTCTCTCTCACAACTAAAAACTCTCTGCTCTCTCTCTTTTCTATGCTAGTTACTACTATTCTAAGTTAGCCGGCTGCAAGCCAAGGCTAACTATTGTGTACCTCCTACTTCCTGTTTGTGTTACTGCTTTCTTCACTTCACTGGTATGTTCTAATTCAGATTTCAGTTCTCAAACCAACATGTTTCTACTACTGTTGCAATTCATTGTATTTCTAATTTGCTTTTACTTATTATTTTGTTGTTCAACATGTAACTAGGATCATGAACTCCATTCATATGATAAGTTATACTCTATTTGCCATAACCAACATGTCTTTATGTACTTGATACATGTTCTATATGAATCTTCATGCCTATGTTTGGTACATTAGTTTGATTAGGGTAAATCCTACTGTCTTGAACTATTTGGTCCTGTTATGTTAGTATAATCCTATACCCTACTGTATCCCTCAATCCCCTAAATCCTTAGGAACTTCTGATTGTGTACTGCCTGCTATATGTTTTCTCTCACATGCTCTGTATTTGTCCCTCAAATCCCATTACCCCTGCTTGTGATTGTTGGACTATTCCTCGCCCTTTGTGTGATGTTGAACTTGTTGGTGTTCCTTCCCTTTTAGTGGTTAAACTTATTTGTTATAAAACTATTTCAATCAAGTTTCCCTCTTCAAAACTGTTTTCTTACTTACCCTTTTCAAAACTGTTTTCTTACTTAACCTTTTCAAAACTATGTCGAGCACTCTCACTGTACTCTTAGATCATTAAGTTCTGCCCCCTCTGTGTGAGCATTGCCTTGGGACCCTTGATCTCCCTCTAACCTTTGACACACAAAGATTGGCCATTCCACACTGCACTTACTCTATCTTGGTTATGAAATCTGGGTGTGAGCACTGCCCGGGATCCCTTGAGGTCCATAGGGAACTCTGACACACCCGGATTATGAAAAGGCTGTGAAACATTACTTGGGCCTATTATGAAGGCTCCCTATAGTTAACTTCTTCTTTTCTTACTTTAGTTATATAATTCATATTTAGAGGCCTGTAATAATTATTTGTAAAAAACTCTTTGGGGGTAGATAGTGAAAAGGGATGGGTACTACGCATGCTATAGTTATTAAATGGTAGAAACATGTCCTTAGGTTTATATTCTTGATTGCGTAATAGAAACCACGTTTAGGATTCATGCATGCACTAGAAACCATTCCTCTTAGGTCCTATATCTATTGTTTTCAGCATATGCATATCACTTATAAATTTCTATGTTAAAACATGTTAATAATTGGTACTTTGCCACTATGTCATCCGCTGCCATGTACACTTAGAAATCATGCTTTAGGATAAAAACAACGCTAATAAACAGATCGTTCCATCTCTTCTGCATGTTCTGAAAGCATGTTCAAACATTTATGCATTTAGAAAATCTTGCTTAAGTCATGCATGTATGTCCTTTTGAATTTTTGTGCATTAGATATCCTGCCATTAGGATTGCATTCACATCCGTTTAGTCATCTCTAGTAAATCATGAATAAAAACAAATTCACATAACTGGTAACAATTCCTAAATCCTGGACATTTAGAACATCATGTTTAGTGATATAATTCAAATAGTTTTTTAATAATCCTGGCAACTACTGAGCACTGTCCCACGCCTAGGCAAGCCTTAGGTGATTATTAAAATTGGAAGTCTGCTTCCTTATGTATATACTGCTTAACCATCAATAGGTTTAAAATCAGTAGGAAAAACTGATTAGGACTTCCTCTCTGAGTTATGAAATAAAAGGCATGTTTCTTTGACATTTTTAAATCACCTAGATACCGTGCTTTAGGATTCTGAATTAATATGGACCTTAGTTGTGTATGAGACATGCTGTTTATGTGTACTATGTGTGGATGAATACTTGATCTTTTATCTGCTTTCCATGCTTTCCCTTTATCTGCAGTCCTACTTGTTTTGTTATCGCCCTATAATTTTTACATTTAAAACCTGAGAGTCTGCCTAGCACCTCCCTTTAGGATAGGAGTCCTAATTTCCTCCGGGACTAATAGGAAGGGACGGGTAACAACATGCAATAGAGTTCGTGACCACACGCGCTTTAGTTACCTTCATGGGGTGGGAAAGGGTAGAATATGAATATGATGACCGGTGCACTATTACCATGTGTAGCCCCTCTTCGAGGAGTGTCATATCGGGTATTGCATTGATGTGATCCATATTATAAACAAACCTAGGAACCCTTTTATTCACATAAACATGCTTAGATTGTAATTCTTTTCAAAATCTAGCTTTAACTTTAACTGTTTCTAAACCTATGTGTACTTAGACTAAATCCCCTACTATTTGAGCCATATTTGTTTATTTGCTAATTGTACAAAATTCACAAAAGTTGTTTGGCCGGGAACCACACTTGTGGATCCTGAGGGGTGCCTAACACCTTCCCCTTAGGATAATTTCAAGCCCTTACTCTGTCTCTGGTCAACAACCTAGTTATAGATAAATCCCTTAGGTCCCCTAACGCACCTCAAACGCATTAGGTGGTGACTCTCCTCTCTTCACTCTTCCTTAAAGGAGTTGTCCAAAAATGTCAAAAACCCTGACCGATCCGAAAGGAGAGAAAAGAGGGGCCGCGATATCCCTCATGTTAGAAAAACTAACTTTCTTTCTCAATTTTGGGAACCCATCTTTGTGAATTATGGTGTTAATTAAATTATACACCGGACATCAATAATAATAAGATAAAATTATTTTGTTCCCGACCATAAACCACTTGTAAAGGGAGAATGTAATATATTTTCGTATATAACCTATATCAAATTGATATAGATAACTTTGTTCTCATAAGTAATAGTTTAACTATTAAGTGGAGGCACTCAATAAATAATTTTGCTAACATAACGGTGATGTAAACCAACTTATGAAGATGAACTATCTTGAATAGAAAATCTGGAAATTATACTCTAAATTAAAATTTTGAGCAGTTACCTCGCAAACACCAAATTGCAGGTTAATAATAATCGCACATGTAACCATCTCATTCATGTATCTTATGCGATACACATGTGTGGTGAATGGACTCACATTCACCTTTGATATTTCTAGCATTAATGAGATTCAATCCCAATTTTAGTTGGTCTATTAATTAATGAGAACAAACAATATAAGGAAATTCGTAAAGAACTTTCTAGTTTTTTAATATTTATCCATGTGAATTCTCTTTTATTTTGCACATCATACTTAAATTAAAATGGCTAAACTAATTATGCCAACTGGATAAATTATCAATATTGATAAACCTTAGGTTTATACCATGACGAGTGCAATTATGAATAAACTCCAAGTTTATTATGATATGAATTTTTATATCAATAAACTTCTACTTTATTGTGACATTGTTTTGTTTGTGTAGTACAAACTGAAGAATAAAGTGAGCAACTTTTCACATACATATTACCCCGCTATAAGTTGTAGTAATAGAAGATATTAAATATTTTCTTTATTTATAGTCTCACTATAATCAATCGCTTTGGCGAATATTTTAGAAACTAAATAAGTTTCTTTGAGACTTACTACGACACAATATCTTATTGGCAATTGTGTTTCTCCAAAGTAATAATAATTGGATTTTCTAAAGCTCTCAATTAATTTCGTACAACCATATATTCATCAACATCCATATGATGAATATCTTTCTCTAAGAGAAAGTTATACTACTATGGTCATGGTCAAAATTATATGCAAGATATGTTTCTTGCATTACTGTTGTCTTTTAATAATCACATTGCCATAATATTTTGGCATAATCACACATAGGTACGGGATCAATGACCATTCATGTCATAATAATGAAATTATTTTCTTATTCCATCTCAAACCTTTTTCTAGAGATTAGTGTGGTATATCCACTACTACTAGCACGTTCATATTCTTCCAAGAATGAACATGTATTCATAAATCAGATGTTGTCACATTCACACCATAATCACCTATATGTGCTTTATAAAATCTCATGTCAATTCGATGACAAATATTACTTTCACAAAGTGAAGGATTATTTCGAGAATCCTTATTATTCTCATTATCACAATGATGACGATTATAATTTCGTCTATTGCCACGTCCACATCCATTGATACCAGTAATAATTTTTATCTTATTTCAGACTTAACACATACAACTATCACATTTTCTTAAGGGGAATGAGAATGAAGCAAATTCAATGGGACATGTTTCCACTTCTTGCTATCACAATCATACATGAATTTGGTCATGTCAAGACATAAAAATTTTATCACTTGGGGTGATTATAACTGTTCACAAATTCTATTAGAGTTGTAAACAAAATTTAATGTCTTTACTTGTATTTAAAATCAAATTATAGAATTTCAAGAATTTAAAAGAGAAAAATAAAGTAAAATACTTGCCTTAAATCTAGAATTTATTCCTGAAAGAATCATGGAACAATTGACAATTGTTATGCTCAATATTATGTACAAGTTGATTAACATGCACGTATCCTAAAGCCTCTGCTCAATTGGTTGGAGTCTCGTGCTGATAACATGTTATAAAACAATAAGAGAAGAAGAAGAGTATTGCAAAGCAAAGCAGAGATACAATTCTTATTGATTTTGGTATGAATTACAATGAAATATGACCATTCTATTTATAGAGAAAAATAATAACTTATTTACCAAGTAAATCATTAAAATCTCTTTAAAATATGAACATACACTTTAAATTAATCTTTATTTATAACAGATAGTGTAATATTTTGTCAACAATTCTTATAAGTAAACCAGAACATATCCTTATCCCATTTCTTATTTTGTTTCGAATATTAAAACGTATTAGGAGTCATTTGCTTAATACTTTTAGTTATTAGTAAAACTTACCGGAAAGTATACAAATAATTATCAATCTATACCTTTGTTATTTAATGGGCCAAGTGGAACAAATCGAAATAAACCCTAAACCCTATTTCGGCTATACTAGATACAAAATTGAGAATACAAGCTCTCGCCGGCGAGCAAATTGACCTGCGAAATCACACACTCACTAGGTATGATTTCTTCTGATTTTATCATTTTATTTCTTCATTATTCAACTGCTTCGTAAATCACAAGCCTAAATTTTTTCAGTCAGTTTAAACTTACGGCTTGTAATTTGGTGGGTTAGCCAAAACTGAAGGTTTATTTGGTCCCTAAAAATTACATATCAGGTGTTTATGTTTACAACTGAAAATTGGCAATAATCCAGAAAAAGTTGGATATTTGTAGTTTTTTGAAAGGCCCGTTGTGGGTGCTTTTTGTGCAGTCTGCTTAGAACTAAACAAATATCAGCAGTCTGCTTTTTGTGCTTTTGCTGCTGAATCATTGAGCTATTTGTAGCTATATTAAGAATCAGTAGTTAGGGCTAGTGAATCATTGGTCATGGATTAAGTATTAAAAATCTGAATTTAAAGATGTCAATATCAGGTCTGAAAGTACATTTACTATTATTCGGAGGTTTTTATTTAGACAATGTGGTGTAATGGAATAGTTTGAGATACGCCCAAGCTGGTCCGAACACAACCCTTGTAAAAAAATGTGGTGAAGTACATTTTATGTATAATTTGTTGTTACAAAGATCGTTTGACTCGAATATCATAAAATGGTGTGTTATAGATGTGCCTTTTCTTGGTATCTTTTCTTTACATGGTTATCTCATGCTAAATATTCTTTTCAATGCAGACCTTAATGAGTAGAAGTGTGTCCGTGCTAAGAATAAAAATGTTGCTCCATTTGGTTCGGAGATCTTTTGTTGCTGTTCGTCCTTTATCGACTGAAGCTGCGACGGTAGTGAAGTCCACAAGTTTAGGAGGTGGCACAAGCTCTAGCACAAGTTTAGAAGGTGGCAATAGTATTACCACAAGCTTAAAAGGTGGTTCTAGTACCACCATAAGTAGTGGTGGCAGAGACACGCTAGGGAAGAGGCTTTTGAGCTTGATCTATGCAAAGCGTAGTGCTGTCATTGCTATACGCAAGTGGAAGGAAGAAGGACACCCTGTCCGCAAGTATGAGCTCAATCGTATTGTTCGGGAGTTGCGAAGACACAAACGATATAAACATGCCCTTGAGGTTCTCATCCTCCACACTAGCTGTTTCATGATTTACTTTTGAATCATTTATTTTCTTTAGCATATAGTGGTAGTGTATTTCAGCAATGGAATACTTTTTGCTGACTGTTTTCTAGCTTCTATATTATTCCACGGAAATGGCCAAAGGATAGATGGGGTAGGGTAAGTACTATAAAGTATCTATTTCTTTTACTGAATACTCAAGTGAAATATTCTTTGTGGTTAAATTGCTGAACACAAATTCCACTTCTCTGTACACGCTGCTACGTTAGATTTTGACAAGATGGTTACTAGTTCAAGAAATGGTGTCTTATAATTGAGAAGGTGAATTTCTGTTACAGTATTCGCAATTGCTACCGAGTCTTCACTTATAAAGAGAATTGCTGGAGTCTTCAAGCTTGCTGAAATTTCTTAGATTATTGCTAATAAAAACTTTGCTACTGATGTTAAGAATGGAAAACATGCTGTAAAAGCTTATTACAAGCGTGCAATTTATTTCTTCCACTGTTCTCATTTTGTTAAAATCAATGCAAGCTGATGGGGTTATGTTTACAGGTTTGTGAATGGATGAGGGTACAGGACGATATCCAACTATTATCTGGTGACTATGCAGTTCATTTGGACTTGATTGCAAAAGTTCGTGGTATGAACAGTGCAGAGAAGTTCTTTGAAGACCTACCTGATAAACTGAAGGCCCAGACCACTTGTACCGCCCTTCTCCACAACTATGTCCAGCACAAGAATACTGCTAAAGCTGAGGCTTTGATGGAAAAAATGTCCGAATGTGGTTTCTTGAAATGCCCTCTTCCTTATAATCATATGCTATCCTTATACATATCCCAAGGGCAACTAGAGAAGGTTCCCCCCCTGATTCAGGAATTGAAGAAAAATACCTCTCCTGATATTGTCACATACAACCTGGAGTTGGCAGTTTGTGCATCCCAGAATGATGTTGAAGCTGCAGAGAAAACATTCCTCGAGCTAAAGAAGGCAAAATTGGATCCTGACTGGATAACATTTAGTACATTAACAAACATCTATATTAAAAGCTCACTTCAGGATAAAGCAAAGTCAACTTTGAGAGAAATGGAGAAAAGGATTTCCAGAAAGGTTCGAGCTGCATATGGTTCTCTCCTTAGTTTGCATACAAATCTAGAGAGCAAGGATGAAGTTCTGCGAATTTGGAAGAAGATGAAGTCAACCTATCGTAAATTGAATGATGCAGAATATACTTGTATGATATCTTCTCTATTGAAACTGGATGAGTTCGGAGAAGCAATGAATCTGTATACTGAATGGGAATCTGTCTCTGTGACGAGGGATTCTAGGATTTCGAATTTACTTCTTGCTGCTTACATTAACAAAAATGAGATGGAAAAGGCTGTCGATTTTCACAACAGAACAGTGCAGAAAGGCGTATCTCCTAGCTACACCACTTGGGAGCTTCTTACATGGGGTTATTTGAAGCAAAAGGAAATGGGTAAAGTTCTAGAATATTTCAAAAAAGCTGTTACTAGTGTTTCAAAATGGGATCCTGATGCAAAGATGGTTCAAGAGATGTTTCATGTAGTTGAAGAGCAGGGCAATGTTCAGGTGGCAGAGCAGTTGCTAGTTACCCTTCGACATGCTAAATATGGGAATACTGAGATATATAATGCACTTCTCCGAACTTATGCAAAAGCGGGTAAGATGCCAATGATAGTTGCAGAGAGGATGAAAAAGGATAATGTGAAGATGGATGAGGAGACTCAAAAGCTAATTACATTAACTAGCAAGATGACTGTGACTGAGGTTCCTAGTTCTATTGCTTAAGAACAAGGTTGGACTTTTTCCATTTTTCAGATGTACTTCAATTTCCACCATTTTCTCTCTTTAAAATATAGGCTTTAATTTCTTCTTCACTCAAAACAATGGCAGAACATTCAGGCTCAGGAATCTCAGATTTCTCTATGGACGAAGAAGCACAAATGTTCCTGTTTAAGCCAAGAGAAGCGCTACCTTCCGAAAAGCAGCGCTTGAAACAGATGGCCTGAAAGAACAAGCCTAAAAAAGACAAAACCAGGATATTCAAGAAACATAGTGAAGTACAGAGAAAAAGACAATGACGAGAAGAAGGAGGGTAAAAGGTTGCATTACAGCGGAACACCATCCCAGGATGAAGAGAAAACTTAGGGGGTGCTAGCTTCTCCAAAGAGGGTTAAAAGAAATGATAATAGAAGGATGCGCCTTTTTCAGAAGTATGGAGTGATAGATTTCCATTTTTAAAGTTATCCTTAAGTTGAAGGAGAGAGAGAATATGGGTGCATTTTATGATCAAGTGAGAGAAAAAGTTAAAAGACATTTGAGAGAGAAGTATAAAAGAATGATTTGCAAGGCGGATGGGTCCTAGAACCCCGCAGGAAGCAGAGTTGTAACACTTGTGTGAGAAAATCTGGATGGTCTCTAAACCCTGTATTATTCAGAGACCAACCAGGTTTTCTCATATAAGGGGAACAACTCCATGTCATGCGGGGTTTTGGGATTCCATCCACCTTACATATCATTCTTTTGTACTTCTTCCTCAAACCTCTTTAACTTTTCTCTTACTTTATCATTATGGTTTGCAGATAAGCGAGTGTATACAAAATCATAAAATGCATTCATATTTGGTTCTTGGACAAGCCCTGTTTCTTCCTTGAACTCGACTATAACTTTAAGAATGGAAATCTTATCTTTGTCACTCCATAGTTTTGAAAAAGGCACACCTTCAATTTTTCATTTCTTTTAGCCCTCTTTGGAGAAGCTGCCACCCACCCACCCACCCACCCCACACCAAA